>JAZGTK010017439.1:0-12275 GCA_036877625.1 Ambastaia sidthimunki
CATGCTCTTTCTCCGCACAGTCATTCAGTGATAAACGTAGAAAGAACTTCATCTTTTCACGCAAGTTCCCTTTCTACAAGAACAAGGACGCTGACGAACAAGACGAAAGCGACTCGGAACGTAAGTAGCCACAAACGCACGTGCACTCGCACCCACGTAGGCACACACACACGAATCCTCCGGGGTGGGGCAAAAAGTTTAGGTGTGTGTAGGTAGCTTCAGGAAGCCCATGTGTTTCATCTCTATTCTACATCCTCTTTCTGCTGGCGTTACCGCCTGCCCACCACCAACCTTACTGTCTCTCTCTCCCTGTCTTTCTTTCTCCCATTCTCTTTCATCCTCTCTCTCCCTCTCTCTCTTGCCTTTCTGATCGGCTGTGTGGTGTAGGACATCTCTGGAATAGGGGAGGACGGGTATGGAGCAAAGACACTGAGTAAGTGTGTTAAGGATTAGACCCAATACCCTTCTCCCAAGCACACATTTGATATTTCAGTTAAGGTTTGTTGCTTTCGTTTGCATCTGTCTATAAGAGGTCTGTCTGCATGTGACAATACAATTGTGTGTTTGTTCACTGTCTTAATGTCTCAGATATTTATAGGTTTATGTCCCAGCTAAAAATTTGCATGAACATAACCCATGTGAGGATTTGTCACAGGACCTAATTGTTTGTTTGGTCTGTATGTCGAGACTTTTGTGTTGTTGTCTGGTGTTTTACCTCACGGTTAAATACAAGTCAAAAATTACCACAGAAAATAATTTTGACTTTTCCAGCAATACAAATAAATAATTTTGTAAATTAAATTTTGTCAAGCTCAACAATTCAACCCTGTGATTTCCCAAATTATATTAACAGGGTTGAACTGGAAAATTATAGTTTCAATACAAGTAACTAATAGAAAACTGGCTCTATTTTGTGCATTGTTCATATAAAATGCCACCAGAATTTATAAATGCGACTTAAATAATGCTTGCACAGATAAGGACTTTCAATAGAAGTCTATGGCAACGATTGTATACTTGTTTTTCTCATGTGTTTTTATTGCTGTATTAACAGTGTTCTGCCAAATGTTGTCTTGTGTTTTATATGCACATCAACAGCCTAAACATTTATTGCATTGTTTTTAAATGTGCCATTGGGGATCAGCAGTTAAATATACAGTATTACATTCAGTGAATTGAAAATAGTTTTTAAGAGCCCAATCTATTTATGTCAAGATTTAATCCATATATGGGGAAGAGAATGTAGCCCCCAAAGAACAGATCTTATATATAAGTAATTATGGTTCATTTAGAATAGAGGATATTTCATTGTGGGTTAACAGGTTTGTCTCTGACGTCCTCAATACTGCGTTCCTAATTTAATCTTCTGTGTCTAATTTTATTTTATGTTAGAAACTCAAGTCCAATTCTGTCCAATTTAACCAACTTAGACTGTCAAAGTTTACAGTGAGCACCTGATAATCATCTTCGACACACTCAAAAAGTAGGACATACTTCTTCAGGAAAAAGTTACCAAGAATTGTGATGACTTCAGGTCAGTTTGTTGGAGATAGTGCAGACCACAGCCAGAACGTCAGCTGTCAGGTTTAGTCGTCGTTTTAACTGTGGTGGCTTTCCAGGAGAAGCGTGAATTTAAAGTTCACTGTCTGGTTGAACTTGTCACTTATATCTCTGTGTTTAGACAGATCAGGTTTGTCATATAATTGTCACATTGCATGATACTCTACTGGACAGCCGTAAAGTGCCATTATCAACATAATGAAAGATGACATGTTTGCTTTCTCCTGTCCAGTAAACAGATTTTGTCACTTTATTTAATTTGTTTTAGAAAGGGACTCACTATTAATGCATTGATGATTTATGTTGTTTGGTAACCTATGTTGTAGGTTGGGCATTTTTAGCCAAGTTTAGTTTTAATAAACAAATCTTTTTAACCTTATAAACAAAAAATACAAAAGCTGGATTCTTGATCCATGGTCTAAATGAAGGACTGTTATTTTCTGTGAGATTGTTTTCTGTGGTAATTGTTTGAATATACTTAACAGAATACAAACAGACAGCACTCAGTATGTCATTATTTTATAAATAGCTTTACCAAATGAAATTGCAACAATACTGTCTATTTTTAAAAAGATTTCCTTATCTTCACACTTTCTTTTTCTTTTGTTTGGTGACCAAACAGATATTCCCATCAATGTTTTAAAAGCGTAACGTTGTTCAAGAGGTCATCCTTCCGGTATTGGAAGCTAGTTTTGTATCAAGGTCAAAGGTCACAGTCTCACAGTGCGAAGTACAATCCATTAGCACCGTAAACCTCAGGCATCGATCGGACCCACGGTGTCCACTCCACCCAGCTGATGTTAGAGGCACAGAACCTGTCCTTTTCTGTACAAATCAAAGATGATACAACAGAGTGTGTTTGATGTGTTTGTAAAGCACAAACAGGCGCAGTCATCCATTTTGTTTATTGCAATAGCTTTAACACAAATAAAGGCTATCCCACATTTTCCCAGCATCTGAAATGCTCCAGGTACGAGTGAAGCAGCACACAGAGGCTGATTCATGCATGATTCATTCGGCGTTTAATGTTACCGGTGCCAACAATAAAAATGAAGCTTCAGCTGAGAATAACACTGGATGGGTTTGGGTTTGGATGGATAACAGCCATATCGCGTTCCTGCGCCAGCTTGTCTTTGTTCGTCCCAGAGCTAAAAATAAACTCCTCCGGCTCTCTCTGTCCCCGAGCGCACAGACCACCCCAGAACCAGCGTCACTTTGGGCCAGCGTTCCCATAATTGGACTATTATATCCAATTAGTATCGGTGCTGTCTGCGACTTCGGTCTCATTTGTGATTCTGTTGCCTTTCTGTTGTCCATTATCGTCACAAAACAATTCTGTGTTTCCCTTTAATCTCCCAAATGAGCTCTAACCCGATATTGCAGCTGTTTTTCATTTTCTTTCTCTTTCAAACAAACGTCCTTGTCGACAAGCACATAATGACATTACAGGCTCACTAACCCGTTTACACGTTCAACCGAGCTGAGCTTCGAGAACAGAGACCTTGGTGAAGGGCGGGGCCGATCACGGCCCTCTCGGTCACGACCCTCTCGGTCACGACCCTTCTGCAAGCTGAGCCCCATCACATCTGCACGTCCCACTGAGTGTGTTTCTGTTTTCTGTTGCCAGGAAGTCAAGAGGAACTCATCCTCTCGTACGAGCCCGTCATTAGACAAGAAAGTAAGTGCCTCGCTGTTACCTCACATGCCTCACGGACTGTTTGAGGTTCGCAATATGTGTATATTGAGTAGAAGATAACAGGAGCTGATTTGTATTTGCTTTTGCTTAAACAGTTAATTACGCCAGGCCGGTTATAATCTTGGGACCCATGAAAGACAGAATCAACGATGACCTCATTTCAGAGTTCCCAGACAAATTTGGATCATGTGTTCCACGTGAGTAACCCTCCGTTGGTTTCCACCTGGGTAGTTAGATTATCAATTAAACTAGTCTTCAGTGGATCCTCCATGAATTAGTTATGTTTTGTCTTTAATATGCACAAATTAACTCTCAGTTGTGGCTGACTCAACCATAGTCTCATATGCCAATAGAACAAGCATTCTCACTTATTCCATTATGGGGTTCACATAGAGTGTTAGAAAGACCTCTGGCTGTGCTAGATTGTAATTATATGCAAGAGTCATGGGGGTTTTTAAGTCTTTATGCTGATGGCAGTGTTGGTGAAGGTCCACTGAGATGATCTGGTAAGTTTAGTGGTTTCACTAAGAGTCTGTGATGTTTCCTGCTGTCCTGCAGTAGCTCTTGACACTCATTTCATTGTGCTGTGACTTCATATATTCCAAGTTTGCTCACAAACTAACATCAGGTCACATGATCAGTGGTGTTTAAACAGTTGGGTTGACAAGGTTTTGGAGCAAACATCATTGAAGTTATCCTTGCATAATCCATCCATTTATTTGTATACTGCCTATCCTATGTAGGGTTACGGGCCTTACATAATCCATATTTCAGAATTTCCTTTTGTTTGGTTTTGGTTTCAAAAGAGCTTTTCTGGCCAAAATAATCTAAGTGGAAGCCCAAAATCATATCATTTCAAATTCAATTGATCAATAAGTTCAAATTCACCAGTGTGCAAATTATACAGTGAAGACTAAACAAAACACTATTTTATAGTATATTTGTGATAATTAAATCTATACCAATCTATAATAAAGTATCTTTAATGTTAGTTTTTATTATACGGTTGGTCATTGTTTCGTGCAATAATGACCCAGAATGAATGAACAGCGTTCAGTCAGCACACTGTTGCTATGGTTACCTTCTCAGGCAAAGGTGATTTCTTTCTGTGTACCGGCAGGTGAAAATAAGCAGCCTATTAACATAATATCTCACTTTAAAATCTGAACTTAAATATACTTGCATGTCTATAAAAAGAATATGTACTTAAAAAGGTGTTCAAGCCACAATAACCAACAAAAACTACCATATTTCTCATTCTGAACTTAAATTTCTTGGCTTCCATCTAGATAATCATCATAAAGCTCCATCATCTCTTCCATTCCGTTTTGTTTATTGTCTGATTATCAGTTTTTTATTTAATTTATCTTAATCATCTTTTGTTTATTTTCATCGTTTGTAAAAGCGGCTAAAAGTTCAGGGCCTGAAGGTAAGTGACAATATGTCTGCAGTGAACCAGATAAAAACACAACATGCAGCTTTTGTGCGTCCATGTTAGATACAGTTTGTGTAGTTTGTGTGTTTCTGGGTAGTTCTGCTTAGATCACAACTACTGTGTTCTCTTACATTAGTTCACACTTACAGTTACACATATAGTGAGTTACTTTTGGCCCAATAAAAGTACAGGAGAAAATACAATACAAGCATATGACTGACTGTATTACTCTATAAATGCTTACAGTGATGATGAATGAAATGTATTTCTCTAAATATTACTTGTTCTTTACTGTAGAGCCGAGATTCAAGATCTTATACCATTAATGCCTGGATTTTCTTCCACCAATCTCAGATACAACCCGACCAAAGCGGGATTATGAAGTGGACGGGAGAGATTATCACTTTGTGAACTCACGAGAGCAGATGGAGAAAGACATCCAAGAGCACAAGTTCATTGAGGCGGGACAGTACAACGACAATCTGTACGGGACCAGCGTCCAGTCTGTCAAATACGTGGCTGAGAGGGTCAGTAGTCTCTGAAGTTCTCCACCTTCAAACTTCTGTATGCTAGTAACACATGTAAACTTTTACATTCTGGAATGCCAAGTTACTTTCTATTAGCATGTCGCAGATGTGTGTTTAACTTGACACACAATCTGAAACACGAAGAATACATTATGAGTAGTCAAATGCCTCTATTTTGTAGATCTGTAGATCCACATTTAAAAACCAGATGGAGCATGAGGTTGTGTGCTGTGTGGGCTTCTAAGTCTACTGTTTAGCTTGCTAGTGTAAAGCAAACTGTTCTTTGTTGCTTTTCTAGGGAAAGCACTGCATACTTGACGTGTCTGGGAATGCCATAAAACGGCTACAAGTAGCACAACTGTACCCCATTGCTATCTTCATAAAGCCTAGATCCATTGAGTCAGTAATGTAAGTTTGCACACGTACACACACGTACCGAATTTCTGTAAAAGCTCAATCTGAATTCAATCTGGATTTAATGTGAATGCTCCTGGTTCAAGACCGAGATCTGATGGATTTTGAACCCGTGCTTGTTTCAGGGAGATGAATAAGAGGTTGACAGAAGAACAGGCCAAAAAGACGTACGATCGTGGCATGAAACTGGAACAGGAGTTTGGTGAATACTTTACAGGTAAGTGGAAAGCAAAGTTTCCAATCCATGTAGAGGTCCTCGGTGACGCCTATATGCTCGGAGGCTTGCGTCATTTGCATATTCTAATAGTCGGATGCATATGCATTACCTCGGAGGCCGGCCGGTGTAGCCTGTTACATCCATCATGTTTGACAGCAGAACCACTAAGTTGATTCGCTCCCCTGAGTGGAACACGGCAACTTCCTGTTGAAATATGCATTAGCGTGGCCCTCGCGAGTCTGTACGGAATGAATATGAAATACTGCTCGACAACATAATGACTTATCTGAGGACATTTTGAACCTGTGCGGCTTATGCTATTGTTTTAATTTTTATTTCCCAGCTTCACATCAGCAGAAATCTCCCGGAAGGGATTAGAAGAACCATGTTGCTTTACTGATAACACAGTGTACTTTAATATAAGAACTATCTTTCTTAGTAGAGAAAGCTAAGAGACATTGCCCATTTTAAAAAAAATTGTGCTTTGTTAGATCCTGATGGTGGTTACGTCTGTTGCTGGGTAAAATGTCTATTCTTGCAGTTTATTCTGAAGAATCCATGAGAGATAAAGCCACATGGCTTTCATTTCATTAAAGGGGCTAATGATCCATTAAAAAACGATCATTATGAGACTGTCATTAGGGCTTTCTACCTCTTGTGGGGCAAAACGTTTGCTGTGTAGTGTAAAACTGTATGGTTAACTATACTTAAGAATCTTAATATTGTCTCTCTCTCTCTCTCTCTCTCTCTCTCTCAGCACTGGTTCAAGGGGACACATTAGAGGACCTTTATAACCAGTGTAAGATGGTGATAGAGGAACAGTCTGGACCTTACATCTGGATTCCTTCAAAAGAAAAACTATAAAAATCACCTTGCCTTGGCAGGGTCCTTGGACTGCAAAAAACAACATAGGAATAATTTGTAACATAATATAAATTATTATTATGGCAATGTTTATTGTTAACTCTTACAGTAATTTTGTTTGTTTGTTTGTTTGTTTTGTTGTTTTTTTGTTGTCACTTTCAATATGAATGTTCCTGAATGTACACCACAAAGTGTTAGAAACATTTTTGGTCTTAACTAAAAAAAAACGTTGACGCTTTGTTTGTATATTTATTGGTTAGCGTTTTAATTTAGGGAAAAAAGGAAAAAAATTAGCGCTGGGTATTCTTCAACAAATAATCTTCAGTTGGGATTTTGAATAAAAGGAATAGGAAATAGGTCAGATCTTCACGGATGAGTTTCACACAGCTATCGCCACCAAGAAGAAAACAAAACAAACACTTTCATCTTTCCACCCAAACAGTTGATTTTTACCTTTAGTCTCATATGATTAACTCAGCATCTATGCACTCCTGTGGCTAACAACACACTGATCATGTTCATTTTTTGTATGTGTTTTATGTTTTTTTGTACAGACATCTTATTTATGTTCGTTTGAAGATATAGTTTGTATATCATACGTAATTGTACGTATGTTTCTACCGGATCCTTTCAGAAAAGATTCTTGTGATTATAAGATTAGAGGGATTCAAGTAGCTATAGAAAATATGACACTATATTTTGCTATTTATATTGATAGAGGACACAAGAAAATATTTATAAAGATGATATATAACTTTGTCTAAAAAGAATCATTTTGGAAATTAGATTTTACTGGTGATCATGTTGTGTCGTCGTCGCTGTTGCGTTGGTGAGGATGGTGGTGACCTCTGGTCCTCTTGAGGCTGAGCGGTAGTGAGCGCATGTTTTTCCTGAACAAATACACCCCTCGCCCTGCCTCCCATCCATTCGCTCAATCGGCTAATTCTAAATTGAACAAGAGTTCTAAAATTCTTGATATTTACACTTCAATAATTGGCTGAGGAATTAACGCACAGAATTGAGTGTCTTGCTTCGTTAAGTCAGAGTAACAAGAAAGAGTTTGAAGTTGATGAATTCTTTGCTGAACAGCGACCAATTGTTCTGTTTCTGAGACAAAAACACTTGTTCCCCGTGGCCTCAAGTGTTCTACTCAAGTGTTTACAGTACATCAACTACAATTCAGAGAGAAAATGGGGGTCTGCTAAATAGTTGTAGTCCTGTCTTAAAGGCTACAGTAGCTTTTAAGTACAAGTAGTATAAAAAAATTAGTATATAGAATTTTATGTTTTTTTTATTTCTCATTTTGGCATGCTTTACATTTGTGAAAATGAACTTGGCTTCCTGCCCACACGTTTACAGTGCAAACCTCTGTAAATCATGTGTTTTCCATGTATAGCTGAAAGATACACTCGTCCTCCTGCTTAAATACTAAAACTCACCATTTGTGGAAACTATTAATGCCAAAAGCCATTAAGTTTGATCACCTATTAAAAACGTGGGAGAATTTGTTGCAATATTGGGGGATGTTACATCACGGTTCTGTGGCAAGAGTCTTTTGACCTTTTGGTCGCCACTTGCCTTAATAAAGGGAAGAGACTTTTATGGCCGAGTCTTTTTTAAATGCTTTCTTGAAGACTGAGCACTTTTGTATATTTGAGAAACTATTCACAGATTGTGTTCAACCTGAGGGTTTACACAGAGAGAGATTTTCAGAAGTGAGAGTAACTAACTGGATATCACAGTGAGCTCTTTATGGTGTATTAATATGACTATGAATCTTCTTTGAATAACAATAGATGATGTATATGTTATTATGACAATGTAAATCATGGATGACATAAGCGACTACCAGAATATATTCATAAATTGAACATTTTAAATGCTGTGAAATAATTTTTTCACATTTTCTTTCCTTCTTCAGTGTGATTGTTCTGTCATCTGTAGCATATCAATTCGGTTGCTAATGCACACAGTGGCTCACGAAAGCATTTTATGTGATTTTTGGTCCCCTTCTGTCCAAATAGCTTCATTGAAATCTGTATTGGTATCACGATGGGATAATCTGTATAGCTCACTGATTACAAACAATGTCCCAGTAACTGATGCAGTGGCTTTAACAAGAGAAATCTAAACCCTGTAGATTATATGCACTTACAAGAGGCTCATAGAGTGATTTAGGCCATTAATTACAAGTGAATGTTCAGCTTAAAACAGTTGAATTGGGTTGTTGTTGTCTCAGGGTTGCCAGATAGGGCTTTATCACTGATATTAAACCATTGGATCAAAGGGTGTCTGTTGATCACACAAATGTCAAATGTTTTATTCCTTTTAACAGCATTGCATTTAGCCTTTTTTGTTTTTGGAGTGTCTGTGATCTGTTTATCCCAAGATGAGGATGCAAATTATGTTCTGTGTTATTTATTTTTTCACAAATCCCCGATTACAATGTGCAGTTTTGTATATAAATGTCTGTTTGCACTTACTGTAGTGGTGTAGGAGGAAATCTTTAATTAACACTGTCCCCAAAGTTCTGTTTTTTATATTTACGTCACAGGAAATTAAAGTTAAATTATTAAACACTTACATTCCCTCTCTGTTTGTAGCTATTATTTCCCAGCATTCCATGGGTGGACAGATTTAAAGCACACTTAGCAAACCTGGACTGTACAGTTAGCGTCACATGTCTGTTAAAGTCACATGTCTGTTAACTGTTTTATTCTTTATGGGTTTCTAAAGGAAGAAAGGAACTTATTCTTTGCATCATTGCAAAATGTTTTCCTGGTTGTTTTGAGAAACCAAATAAATTGCTTTAGGTATATATTAAGGTACTATTTTTGCATCTGTAAATCTGATAATGAAATATTAGGTCAGACACATTAGCCTATATCTTCACATGAGTCTCTCAGTGCTCTGGGCTGTGTATCTCTGAAGCATCGTAGGCCATCGTAAGTCGATTGTGGAGACCATTGGTGGCAGTTATTTCAGTGCTTTATTTCTGTGCTTTTGAGAAACGCAGCCCTGGTCTGTCTTCACATCACTGCCATTCAGACGTGCCTTTCAGCATCAATTAAACTGCCACTGACTTCATGACAAGCCATTTAATTGATATACGGATACTTTAGCCTGGTTTGACATGCAAGACAAACCACCTTTTAATTTCCCAATTACCCTGAATGGCAAAAGTCATTTATCTAATCAATGTGTAAGACATCCATTAATGGATACTGTGGCCGCTTCTGTACTCTTGCAGTGTGAATACGTACTAAATGTGACGTTTAAAGCCTGCATGTTTTTCTAGACTACACAGTGGAGAAGCCATTTATTACATTTATTTATACATTATTATACATTTATTTATTTTGTAAGCCCCCTTTTTGTACATAAATGCACATTTTTTTGCCCACAAAGCCCCCATTTCAATATTTTCTGAAAGATTTAAAGTAATTATTTGGATACTGTTTCTAGCACCAGCAACTTAAAAGCTGTAAAAATGAATCACTCTATGTAATATATGTATTGTTTGTGCATTTTTTAAAACGGACAATTTATTGTGCACTGTGTATATAACATGTGTTTGTTTGATTTAAAATATTCCCCCGGCTATAAAAATACATTAAAAATGGCATTACATTAATCCTTTAAAGGTTTTGCTGCCATCTAGCGGCTGTTGGGCTTAGATGATTTGTTGCTTTTGTTGGTTTTGTCAGACACCAGAATATTCATCTTTCAGCTATTGTTTCTTCCTAGCACGTTCATCTGAGCTTCTGCAATACAAAATGATTGTATTGAATGTTTTCCTCCTTTCCTGCTGGTTCAGTCTCAAGGTCCTCAAGGGGTTCGACTGCTGCTGAGTTCTGATTGGTCTGTCTGGGCTTGATGAAGGTCTTATGGCGAAGGACACACCTCTTCAGTGGCAGGTAATTCCTGAGAGACAGGAATAGAGTAAACAAGTATTATTTATAATGATGCTAGCACTTTACAATAAGGTTCTATTTGTTAGCATAAGTTAACTAGCTTGATTGATATGAATTAACAATTTAAACATTTAAAAATTAATGTTAATTTCAACATTTACAAAGTTTGACAAAAGTTGTATTGGTTAACATAAGTTAATGCACAATAAAGTAGCACAAATGAACAGTTATATTTGCAATGCATTAACTAACAAAGATTAATAAATGCTGTAAAATACATATTTTTCATTGCATGTTACATATTGCATAAACATATGAATAGAACCTTATTGTACAATGTTACTATAATAATAAAAGCAACATGCTGTTAACATGCTTTTTATTCTCCATACCTGAAAATTTACACCATCAGCATTCCCTGTGAAGTATATTGTGAAGTGAGATTGTGAATATAATTAATTATATATTTATAATAATAATATTTATAATATATATACTATAATATTTCTTGGACTGTTTAATATTTGGTTTTTGTTTTAATACCTTCATCTGTAGTTCTGTCATTTTGTTTATGGACTGGAAAACACAAATTAACATGTTTACAAGTCAGCTTTTAACACAGTTCAGTCTTACACATTATAGATTCAGTCAGCAGTAACTGTATTGTAACCTTTTAGTATTTAGGGAAAGTTAACGATCACTTAGTCATTATCACTATTATTTTCCCCCACATTCTAGAATAATGTTGTGATATTTTAGCACCTTCAATGTAGTCACATTGCCTGGAGTCTGCAGAAATGTACTCATTTTAACAACCTGGGCTCTGCTGGGCTCCTATTGGCTGATTTAGTATAAGTTATCCATTTCAAACATAGTTCTTTATAAGATGTTAGTTTGGTGATTAAGTTGGTGATAACAGTGTACAAACCCTTCAGATCATGTGGTTTTTATGCTCATGTGAAACATTTCACTCAAGTGAACTTCAGATCAGTGGTGGTATACCTCTTGTCTTCCTGTCTAGTGTTTTTATTTTATTTTTTTGTATAAGTAACCTTTAAAACACTTAAAGCTGAACTGTAGAGATAATTAATATAATAAAGTTCATCATGTTGTACTTGCAAGAAGAAAATCTTACTGTGCCAGTATTTGAAAAGGCCACAGAACACAAGGTTACACAGTCCCAGAGCGCCTATGAGTGTGACCCCACGTATAAGCAGAATGATCTGATGTTTGGTGCCGTGGTAAGACGGAGTTACAGTTTCACCTTAACAGAAAAACAAAATGGGACATTGTATAACGTTTCTTCACAATCTTGCCATCAGTGCAAAGCATGAAACCAACTTTTCTGGTGAGCGATTCCTTATAAATATCTCTGTATTTATAGTAGAGGTTTAATTCCTCATTGTGTTCAAAATATGATACTCACAATACATGCATTCCTCACTGGTAATGTCTGTTTGCGTTTCTGATTGGCCGTGTTCATTTGTAGCCACACAGCTGTATGTTCCACAGTCTGAACAGTTTATATTGCTGATGTGTAGAATCTGATTCCTCTCACTGAATGAGTGTCTGTCATCTTCTAGAATGAGGGAATCTTCTCTCTTCCACATTAAATAGTTAAATGACCTCATCACTTCACATTTGAGAG
>JAZGTK010017440.1:0-12274 GCA_036877625.1 Ambastaia sidthimunki
AGTTTGAATGTTTTTATAACCAAGCAATAACGTTATTAAAATGTCTAAACACTGGATGTTTTGAACATTCCTAGAACTTTCAAAATAATATTTTTATTGTTTTTGTTATTTAATGGAAACTTTAGGGAAACATTCTTCCAACCTACAAGCTAGACGTTAGCTAGGCACACGCATATGACATACAAATAATTATGTTTTAGTCTGCTTTAAATTTAGATTTACTAGAAAAATATATAAACGTGTCTAATTTTAAATTATCATGCTTTTACACACACACACCCACACAAACCCACACACACACACACACACAAATATGTGGTCAGGGTTATTAACCCATATCGGTCATTAAGTGGGCTTAACTAGTCAAAAGTAGTATGAACAAGTTATGAACTGTTGCGTTTGTGCAACTAACATTAAAAATCAAAATTATTGTACATAAAATATTTCTGATTGTTAGCATTAGCTAACATAAACTAATGTTAGTGAATGTGACCCTGTAAAGTCTTTCATTTTAAATAAATGAAAGCAGGTGTGTTATTCAGAAGCACAAATAAAACAAAATGAGGTCATGCACAAGAGCATATGAGGTCTAGCCTATAATATAAATTTGGCTCTGCTCTGGTTTGTGGCCCTGCCTCTGATCATCAGGTGTCTGATTGCAAGAGTACAAGAGGTGCCCAGTTTCCCCCCAGGATGTCATTCCAGCCAATCATCCTGCAGAAGTGAGCAAGCGTCTATTCTGAACAACCTGTATATTTTTCCAATCAGATCTAGTCCAGTGTGTTCCTGATTCTATTTCTGCACCCCACACGGCCACAACATGGACACACTCCAGCCACGCTCCTGTTACTATACTGAGTTTAAAGGTTTCAGTGGTAACAATAATAAAATCACCTTCCATAATGTCAATAAAGCACGCAAGGCACGTTGCATGGTTGCATGTTCAGTGTTAGTGAGCTGCAGTTCAAGCTCTTGGCCGATTAGTTACAGCTGAAACAGCTATGGAAAATTTTCAGATTGTGAAATGTCCCGTGTTTACAGAAACTGCCCAGACACGTTCTGTTCAGATACAGTGTTTATTTTAGAGCCTACCAGCAGTGAAGTGACATGCTGGCAAAGTCTGGTGACCACACCTGAAATTTGTCCTCCACATTTAACCCATTCAGTTAGTGAACACACATAGGAATAGAGTTGTGAACACACACACACACACAGCAAATCGTGAACACACATCTTGAGCAGTATGGCACACTATAGCACCCAGGGGAGTAATCAGGGGTAATGTGCCCTGCTCAAGGGCACCTCGGTTGTAACCTGCCAGCCCTGGAATCGAACCGTCAATTTTCCGATTACAAGTCTGACTCTAACCAGTAGACCACAACTACCCCAAAAACTTGCACTATGCACACAGGAAGGTGTTTTTAGGTTGAGAGTTGAACTCTGGTCTCCCAGGCTACTGTCAACACACCAATAACACCCACAGCTGAGTCAGCAAACAAATGAGTCAAGGCAATCATATTAAGACTATACAATTTTGATCGTTCTGAAAGTAAAAGTACAAAAGAACACTAAACTTCCTCCTAATTGTAAAAGGTTTTAATTGAAACTAAATTGCAACCCACACTCCAGCACACGACTATCCAAACGCACAACTCAGTGACATGTAGTTGTGGAGAATAAAGAGGAAGTGGGAAAGATACAGTACTAGGCGAATTCAGGCCCAGTACATTGGGCCACTAAATCCACACATATACACTGTGTGTAGCACTTGCCACATTGCAGAATCTTTCCAAAGAATTCCGATGTCTGGAATAGCACACTATAGCAATTTGTATAGCACACTATTGTACAAATGATGTGATATATGACCCTTTAAATGCAAGTCAGTCTTATTTTATTAAAATACAGGACGCAAAATTAGTCAATTGCGTCATAATATGAAGACTAAACAGATGTCTAAACACTGCATTTATTTACAAACCCACATGTCTGATTTGTTAAGAAACATATATTTCTTCCCATCTGTGGAAGAAATATGGTGCTAGTAGAAAAATAATTTATAAAAGTATTAATAGAATTGATTGTATTGATTGGAAATGATGCATTGAATTAAATACAGATAATGTCACAAACTTGAAAACTAAATGTATAAACAAAATAAACGTGTTAATACTGTATCATAAAGTGGCTGGTGAAGATGCTACAAAACAGGCGTCTATTGTCTAACTATTCTCAGCGCGTTCCCACTAATGGAACACTAATGGAACGCATTTTCTGTATCTTGACTGCCTCCTACTGGATCTCATATGTCATTGCAGCCTTCCACGCTCCGCGTATAGGACTTCAAAGAAGTTTTTAAGCTCACTGAAGGTTGGTCTTTCCTCTGCTGAGCTACGCCAACACATCGTCATTATTTCGTAAATGTTTGGCGGGCACTTGTCAGGCGCAGGCATTCTGTAGCCGGATGAGATCAGATGAAATACCTCTTGGTTTGAGTAAGCTTTAAAAACACACACAGAAAGATCTACTTTAGATAGCAGCCCAGATATGTATAAACAGTACATACACTTAACACACACAGAATATGAGTATGGTTGGTAAACATACTTGGATATGGGATTCCACCATACGTGAACATTTCATACAGCAGAATTCCATACGACCAGACGTCAGATTTGTTGGAGAACTTTCCATGGCTGATAGCTTCAGGTGCACACCATTTGTATGGTATTTTTTTATCTTCAGATGTGTAAATCTGCTCCTGTGAGGCCCAAAAAACATCCCACAAAAATTAATTTTGTCATTAATTAACTATAATTGTGTTAAAATGATTATGTGGTTTAATCAGCTACAAGACAATCTTCACCTTGATGATTCGAGCTAACCCAAAATCTGCCACTTTACAAATGTAATTCTGTCCCACTAGAACATTCCGGGCTGCCAGGTCTCTATGGATACTGTTCTGCTCCTCAAGGTAAGCCATCCCATTAGCCACTTGGCCGGCCATTTCTGTCAGTGTCTGTATCTCCAGATCTTTCCCCTCTGGGCCTGCAAACAGATAAAATGAATTATATCAACCTGCTTTATGATTTTAAATAGTTGTGTGAGTGTCTCTTTAAATATGGAAAGAGCAGTGAAAGTAGAAACAGAGTTGAAGTTGTGACCTCGCAGGAAATTGAGCAGGTTGCCTTTTTCCATCAACTCAGTGACGATGTAGAAGGGGGCGGAGCTTGTACAAACGGCAAACAGCGTGATGAGATTTCTGTGTCTGAGTTTTTTTAATATTTGAGTCTCCATCAGGAACTCCCTGTGGTTTATAGACTCTAAAGGTGAAACACAACAGAGCAGGTCAGTGAGTGATCCATGAATCTATGCTTTTATCATTCAGCTCTCACAGAACAAGACACACAACATTTCTCGCATTCCTAACATTAACAGGAACAGAAAATATGCAGGTAAACAGGAAACAGTCAGTGAGTTTCACCACCTTTTCAACCAATCCCAGTGTGAATAGATTGAGCAAATCTGAGAAATGTTAATGACTGATCCATGATAGCTTTCATTATCATATACCAGCAGCGTACGTTTTTACTGCTTTAAGTAGAAGCCACTGTCACTTGTATGAAGGTAATGTGTAAATCTCATATTGTGAATAAATGAAGCAGTGTAACCTTTGTTTTTCTTTGAAGCTATCTAATGTATGCATACCCTTACTAATTATTACATAAAAGACAATAATTAATTATCAGCAAAACATGCACAAACCGTACCATTTTTCTTTAGGACCTTGATGGCCACGTTGACCATGCCTTTCCACTTTCCCCTGTAAACATCAGCAAAGTATCCTGAGCCAAGCTGCTCTTCCAGGGTAAAATCTTCCTTCGGTAACTCCCAATCGTCTACCGTTTGGTGGGACAGATCCTGTGGTTCTGGCTCTGGCTGTTATCATGAAATTTAACAAAAACAGAAGAAAAGGTATGAATGCATTTTGTTACTTATATTTCTATGCATTTTTTTTAATGCAATCATTTGCTTTTTATTGTATATCTGTATTGCATATCTGTACATACATTCTGTCTTATTGTTTATTTTTATATATCAATTTATTGATTCATTCATTGTTAATTGTGTCTGCGCACTGGAACCTATTGTCACCAAGCTAAAATACACGTGTGTAAACATACTTGGCACTAGAATTAATGCTAAACAAGCACTGCACTGTATCGAAGAGGAAGACAGAATCTTCTTCCTCATATTACAGATGTTTTCTTGTGGTTGGTCTTCCATTGTCTTAGTTCCCTTAATAGGACATTTTTTTGTTCGAAGGTCACCCTAAAACACACCCACTATTCAATTACTGTGTTCTGCATTTTCACTTTTAAGTCTCTGTCCTGTTTATTTCACCCACCCGTATGCAGGGCTTCGTGAGCCGGACAGCCGAGTCCAGGGAATGCGTCCTGTAGTGCTCCACCAGCTCATTCAGGCTCTGAAACATCTGACATTGATCCAGATAGAAATTCCCATTGTGATCCTGATGAACTTTAATATGTTTCACTTCCCTGTCACTGAGTTTCACTGGCAACGAGGTAGAAACAGAAAGGATGCAGGTTGTAGTTAACAGGTCTGTTAAGATATTAGCACCACTATTTTTGACTGTTTTAAATGATAGCCAAACTGTGGCTGACTTACCGGATAACACACATCCTACTTTGTCTTTTTCACTTTGTCGCACGAGGAAAGCCCCAACTTCATTCTCCGCAGCCAAAAGCAAGTTCTGGGTCTCAAAGCGGTTCAGGGTCCCAAAATACCAACTACAAACACAACATTCCTGAGTTACAAATACTTATGAAAGAAAAGTAATAAAACGCGAATAAACTGCATACATATGTCATTATTTTGCATAACCGTTTGTAATCGCAACAAACACATGCATGCAGTAAATAAAGAGTTCACTCACGGCTGCTCTTTCACCGTCTCTCTTCTCGCCAGGTAATTGTGCGGAACGAAGCCCTTGCCTGTCACCGTTCCGTTTCTGTCCAGTTTGACGGCTTGCCACCAGTCACCCGAGCGCTTGTAGATCCGGAACAGTTCTCCTTCCTTGAAGGACAGTTCCTCGTCCGCCCGAGCCTTGAAGGACCACAAAGCCCTGTAGATATCTTCTCCGTCAACGCTGTCCTCGGACGCCGGTAAACCGGGCGGTTTAAGGGCGCGATGTGTCCGAACTTCTTCAATCTTTTCATGCTTTTCCGTTTCATTCGTGGCTGGCTTGAACAGTCTGTCGTACAGCGCCCTAAAACCAGGGCACGAACAGCACCCGTCCTTGGACATTTCATTTAAAATGTGAAACTGTAACAAACACAAAAGGAGAATCGAAAGAACAGGTTGTTAAATGAAGAGGTGGATGCTGTTTAACCCCGGCAATGGTGGGAACTGGGTGGAGCGTAGAGTTTCACTACATCAAGCTAACTGGACAGGATTTTTTCTTAAAGTCTACACAGGTAAAGTCACACTGCTCAGATGTCCTATTTTAACAGTTCAACAGTGGTGAAGTTGGGTGGTGTGTCTCTATGAAAGAGACAATTACCTGCAATTGTTAAGTTTTGTGAGTTTATATACTAAGGATTAACTGATCATGAAATAAAATTTAGAAGAAAACTATTTCCTTAGGTAAGTTATACATTCTCTTGTCATGCAAAAGAGAACAAGCACGGTTTCACAAGTTCAATATAACTTGTTATATTGAAATTATTGTGGCAATATAATTAATGCCACAATAATTTGATATTCACTTATGCACTTTTTAAAGTTTAACCTGTTTTGTAAGTTCTAATAATGACAGATGTCCTTGTATGAGTTTTGTAATGTTGTAACTCTGGTGGGGGAGAAATGATTTAGGGAAAATTGTGTAATAAACACAGCAGACGCGGTCGGATCGCATTCAAATACACATGAATTTCTTTTTACGTCTCTCTGTGGCATTAAAATTGCTCACTAGACTACAATACGAAAGTCAGAGAAGATCCAGAATTATTTTAAGTTTAATCCCACACTGCACCCACTAACCTGATTTCCTGTAATGACAAAAATCTAGTGATCGCGGTCGCTAAAAGAAAGTCAGACTTCGGTGTGACTTCAGTTCACAGATTTTATTCAGACAGCTCTGGAGGAAAGAGCAACTCAAGTTGCCGGTGCTTTCTCGTACCACAGCGATGACATCACACAGAATATTTTAAAATGTCTTAGAATGAGTCTCTCGGCAAAGTGATATGTAAAAGGCAGGTAAATCACCTGTGCTTCTTTTTCTTTTTGTACATTAAACAAACAAAAATGAATTTTTACCTGCAATATTCTCCATCTTTTAGTCGTTTCACATATATATATTTATATTTATCAACACTTTTCTAAAGAATTCAAATATTCAGCCACATTTACTGGAGAAGAGTCACTTTTCAAATCACAATAAATATATAAAAAACAAACAAAACACATACATAGCAAATCCAATATAATTGGGTTGATATTGGAGAGAGGGAGGACTCGTCAGCCAAGATGTACAGACCTGGTTAGAAAAGGTAACACAGATCCAAAGTTTTCCTGAGGTTTGCGTGTTCCCCCTACATGCCGACAGTGTAAGAGGAATGGCTTTTCCGACTTTTCCGAGTTGAGTGGATCTGCTTGAAAAACCTGCCCTACTTTAAAACAAAATGCCCCTATATTCCCAATTTTAAAAAAACATAAGCGTTCTTTTGTTGTTGCTACATCTCCACAACAGCAGAGAAAGCATAAATAAGGGTAATTATTATAAAGGGGCTTTTTAAACCCACATCTGTGGGGAAGATAATTATCAGTGCACTTTGTGCTGATGAGAAGTCCTCCTCTCTCTCTCTCATCTTCAGCATCTACCATCAGAAGCGGCCACCACACTTTTAAAGGCCCTTACACAGAAGACATTTTGCCTTGGATGTGATAAACAATGAAGGTTTATGACACAAAAGACTACTAACTGCACTTTACACTGCACTCTGTATTCTAAAATAAAAGAAACATATTTGCATTGATTAACATGACCTAGAAAATAAGCGTCACAGAGGTTACGGTTATGCAGGCTATTGTGAGCGTCTGGCTACAATCCAATACAAAAGTGTGCAAAGGCCTTTACTGTGGTATTACAGCAGTTCAGCGTTTTATCAACGTTCCCGTCCTTTTAGATTCAGTTCTAGGTAAAGTAAAAAGCACGCTGTGGGGTCACGACAGGACAAGAGGCGGGCTTTACTAGGACAAACGTAAAAGCAACAACATCGAAAAGAAAAGCAACAACAACGAAAAGGTCTTCAATTCTGTACATGTAAACATCACACACTTCCACTGAGTCAAAAAACCAGAAGGAAATCATACAAAGCTTCACATTGGTATACAAAGAGAAACTGAGCCTTAGCCTACAGTTCCTAGTAAGTACAAGAGTAAAAACAAAGAAACTACCATAATCATAATATTACAAAGCACCACAAAATTAAAATATATCACAGGCAATGGTTGTTACCACATCTGATTGCAGATTTTAGCTGCACCGATTACAAAAATAAAAGGTTGTAGCATTTCTTTTGTTTTCTTGCCTTTCTTTTTCTCGTACTTTTGAATGTGTCACGTTCACCAACCTCAGATGTCAGAGCGCAAAAGATCTGTTCCTTTAAATGAAACGCAAAAATGACATCACACTTTAATGTCTTGAAGAACAAAAAGGTACAAAATAAGAAACAAAAATGCAGGTTGGGGCAGAAAGCAGATTTAGGGCCTGGTACAGCTGTTGTGCTTGCAAAGAGCTTGTTTTTCTGCATTAGCCATATAATGAAAAAAGCACTGGAGCATTTTGCTTAGATGTTCAGTAATCAGAAATCAACCTGGTCTGTTAAATGCAGTACTGTATGGTGAAGGGGCTCGCATATTTCTTCTGTAGCATAAAGAAATGCATTGAAAATAACATAAATACAAGCAGAACAAAGAACTATGTTTTTACTAGTTTCTTTTTTTAAATAGTAAATATTCACTTAAACATTTCAGCGATTAATTACGATGCAGAACAAATTAAGACAGGAGATTATGGCTTGAGAACAATTAGCTGCATCTCAAAATTTAGAATCATTTAGATGGTTTTAAGGCTCCGTCTCATTTCACCCCTTTCTGTGTCCATTTTTCCATTGTGGATTGTAAAGTGCTACTATGTTTTTAACCAATTTTAATCCTTTATAAAGTGTAACATCTGAATATAAATTCCTAATGATCCTGTATCATTTGATCTGTTCATCAAGGAATCTTTTCAACGAGTAACAAGAGGTAATAACTGGCTATGAGCCACGTATCAAAACAAAGTTGTTTGAGGCAACTTAGATCCTGTTTTCTCTCCATTCGGATGTCAAATTCAGCCGCTCAGAGACCAATCTGAGATGCACGGTTTACATTTGGAATGTTGAGACTCACAACACAGATTCTCTTTAGACCGCCAGTGTCGCACAAATTTTAAAAAGGCATAACAAAAACAACAAATAGTAATTACAAATGTAAGGGCAAGACTAACGGGAGAAACTGAAAATCCGGGTAACCAAAGGTTTTACAGCTAAATCAAGAAAAACACTCTGTTCCGGTTCAAGCTATGGCTACAAGACTTGAAAGTTGAAGGCCCTTTCACTCCACGAAAGGCTAAAGAGTCAGAGTGAGATCTCATACAACGTTATGCAGTTTCAAGAGGAATCAAGTCACGACTGGTCAGGATTGTCTTTTGCTTTTTTTGTATACAGTTTTTTAAGATGGAGTTTGTGAACATGAGTAAATGCGGGCCAAATGAACAGTAAAAATATGGGGGTCGTAGATATCGTAGCATTGTTGTATGTTCTACGTACCACTCGTTGGTGAACGGTTCTGGAGAGAAGTATAAGAACACACAAACTTCTTGCCTCTGTAAGGGTTTTGCTGTCTTAGTCCATCAGTCACTGCCAAAAATTTGCCAATTAAACATAGTCGTAATGACAGAAAGGAAATGATGACATCATCTCCTGTTCACCAATAGGTTCTTTCTCTTAAACTCACTATGCATATACAGTAAGTGTGCCAAGATGTCAACAAGTCCCTCTGTTTTGATTGGTCCCCGTGAAGAAGATGAAAGTGCCTCAGTCATGAGGTTAGAAAATAAGAGCAGCATTCACAACTTAACAGAATGTATTTGCAATGCATCATGGGAAATGCAGTCCTTTGTCCATATTTTTCTTTTTTTTTTCGATTTATTTTAACAAGTTCCTCCAGTCTGGGAGGCTGATGTCACCCACGTGTTCTTCTGCCTGTGAGACATCTTCCTACAGTGCGTTGACGTGCTGAGCGTGGAGGGTTGCCAAGGCAATAGAGCACTAGGAAAGGGTTTGAAACGCTCAGCACAGCTTCATTTGCATAATGTCCAACGGTGCACGACTCCCAACCAATAGAATTTCAGCATCTTCAGCTATAACCAATCACTGTTTCTTTAAGTAGACTTTAACATGTGCGTGTGTAAGATTGGATGGAAATTCTTATATATGAGTGAAGAATATTTATATATATGTACAAACAACATTTGTTAATGTGTTTATGATTGAAAATGATACATTTTCAGACAGTAACACACTAGAACGATTATCATCTACATTGCACCTTCTTCCCAAACCTCATTAGCATTAAACAGATAAAAGAGATCTTAGAAAACTTAAACCCTTTTCCCTTGGATCTGTTTTATATCTAAAATGGCTAAATCTGGATCAAAGTTGCAGCATGGTTGTCTCTATGGTAACAGAAGAACTTAAATATCTGAGGTGTGTATGTTTTGGCTTACTGGAACTTTTTTTTTAATCCAATAAAGCAATAAGCTTTGACATAGAGGAGATAATCTAATATAATGTTTTGTGCCCCAGCGTTACATTTTAGACAGGAGATGACAGCATGAGTTTGTTTTGGGGCGTCAGTTTAAAGAGGTTTGTAAGTACAGAGACTTTTTAACTTTAGGATGAAAGATCTCGGCTCGCTGTGTTGGACGGTCCCACAGGTATTTTGCCGATAGCACTCACTGCGGGATTGTGCTTTGTGCGAGACAATTGTAACGCTGCTGTGACTACAAACACGGTTTGCTTTGTGTGACATTGTCTGATCATAAAACAATGCCCAGCGTGTCACCTCAGCCCTTCAAAAAGGACTCAGGACTCAACTAAGGAAATTTGATAATGGCACTATTATGAGTATAAAGCCGTCACGGGCAATTGGCGATAGACAGGCTTATAGAAAGAGGAGATTTTAGCATAGACATAGTTTGGGGGGGTTGTTTTATCATTATAAATATAACATCAAATGTTCTTTTGCAACTGATACTGTTGTAGATGACTGAACTAATATCCCAAGTCTACTGAGTCTGCCACAACCCCCCACCACCCAAATGTAAAACTCAGCCTATGGGCTTTATAGTATATATATGTATGTATGTATGTAAGTGCACATAGCTACATGTATTTTTTATGTCATTGCATGTATGCATATCTCTGTGTGTGTGTGTCTGCATTGACGTGTGAAGGAGACAGAGACAGGCAGCATCAGACCGTGTGGAGTTCTCAGTTCTGCTGCAGTATGAGGTTTTCTAGCTCATCGGCTGAGCGGAGCAGGAAGGCTGCGGACTCACGGTAGCCTGCGATAAGTTGCCGAACAGCCGTGACCTCAGGTGGGCTGAGCTGGGCAGAAGCCCCCCCGCCCCCTCCACCCTGACCGTGACTGTTTGAACTGGAGGAGGATGTGCTGTTAGATGCCAAAGATTTCATACTGAGATCAGTAGGACCTTAAAGAATAAGAAGAAAGATACATTTATTAATCAAAAGATGTAGAGTATCAAAAAAAGAAGATACAGATACTGGGCTTTTGTGATTCAAATTCTAAATGTCACTCACCATTGGTTTGTTGTGTACCATTGTTTTGGAGGCTGTTACCAAGAGTCCCGTATCCACGGAAACTGTAGTTAAGTCCACCGTTGGTGTAGAGTTGGTCCTGGGAGTAGGCCGAGGCAGCCAATGAGAAGCCTGAGTGTGGCAGGCCAGCTGGATCTCTGGAGCTGGACTTGTCTGCAGAAACGGTCTCATCCTGAAGCGTAGTGAATGGACCAATGGGATAAAAATGGGAATAAAAAAAGGACCTTTAAAACAGTAAGGCCGGAAACGATACACAAATACGTTCTCAGGCAAGCGCTCTCATTAACATTCACTGTTGTTATACAGGAGAATTAATTTATTCAGTTCAATCGAGTTCACATCACACACACACACACAAACACACATACACACACAGACTCACGTGGGCCTGGTAGATGTCAAGACGCATCCTCTTAGCTGCATTACGCGTTTCACTCTCGCATGCGGCTGCAAGGATGTTCTCAGCCATGGCAGAAGTGAGGTGAGGAGGTGTGGGCCGTGTCTGACACCATCAGGAAAAATAGAAAGTGCCATTAGCTTAAAACAGCTGAAAGCAGCTCTTCCTAACAAAACACTGAATCACAATAGAAAAACTATTTTACAGGATGACGAATTCATACGAAGTGATCCGGACAACAACGTTTGTTTTGGAGAGGAGCAAGTGTGAAGGTCCACTGTTAAGTTGAAAGAATGTTTCTGTAACGTTTACATTAAGTAACTACAACATTAAAAATTTTACATTTACATGTTCTAGCAACGTTCAAAACAGACAGTGTGTAGACAGTGCTATAAGCAAACTTTTAAAGAATGTAAGCCAACATTTTGAGAACGTTCCCTGATTTAGGGAGACATTTTAATGTGCTGTGCCACTGCAGGATTGAGAACTATGACATTAAAGGGTCAGGAATCATGTTATTAAAGTGACCCCATCAGCCACTAGAGGGCAGAAGTGCGCTATTTAGTGCATAACACAAATATCCTTTTCCAAGCTTTAATTTTATGCTACTATTGCTATTACTTGCTGGTGTTGTTACGGCATAGAAAACTATGGCAGAAGTGTGTGTGTCTGTCCATATATGGGCAAACATGCATGTTTCTCTACCTCAAAGCCGCCCTTCTTCATGCGACGACAGGATTTGAGGTAGGTTCTGATACGTTTGCGAGCTCGTTCCTGGAACTCTGGGAACTGGCGGCTGCAAGACTCAATGATGGCCTGGATCTTCTCTTTGGGCTGCTTTGAAATCGGAACCATTCGGTCCAAATTCTCATCCACGAACAACCGCACAAACATCTGAAAACAGGAAGAA
>JAZGTK010017441.1:0-12274 GCA_036877625.1 Ambastaia sidthimunki
CAATTACACCAGTAAAAAAACCTTGTTTATCTAAGAAAAAGGAAGATTAAATTACAGGGCCAATATGAACTGATTCTTTACACTATGACGTTACAAACTGATTGTTACAAAACTGGTGTGATAAGTTGAAAATCACTAGTTAGAAATTTTAAAAAAATTAAAAAACAAATTATATAACTTTATTCTGAATGTATTAATGGTTTAGGAATGCACCAAAAGTCCATTTCTGATTTACTTTCAGATGTTTATAAGTCTGTACTGAAGGTACATCCAGATCCAAGATCTTTGCCATAGTATTGTCTGTAATGGACTGGTAAGTTCTGAACACGGAGTAGATACAGCTGCCTAGATTTCTGTTGTCATCACAGTGGCCAGTATAGATTTTTGTACAGATGTAGCCCTTCTTCTGTAGACCAGAAATCTTACGCTTAAGTGGTCCCATCAGACTATAGCCTGAAGTTTATGAGCTGGATGACCCAACAGCACACTTAAACACTACAAAGACACAAGCAGCTGCAAAACACAGCTTGCCCTTCTGTGTATAAACTGTAGCAGCACTGTGCCCATGTCCTCTTACTACAGTGAAATGAAGTGTCATCTGTTTCTAACCACAGAAGTTGGGCAAAGAGCCGTGACTGTATGACTCTGTTCTAATTGAGAGAGAGCACTGACGAATTAAGAAACTTTTGTTCATTGTGGCACTTAGACGAGAAGCATTCTAATCCATAATAAGCCGTCTCTCTGTTGCACTGTAATTTGACTTGTAGTTTTGTGTAACAGTTGACACTTTATTTACAGAACTGTTGGAGGTACCAGAACTGTAGAGACAACTGGGAATCTTGCAGAATTCTTTAGCAATGAATCATATAATCTAATATTGGCAGGAGCTGATGTCAAAGCAACAAATGGAGTTATGAATGTCTTGACCGTTCACATTTGCTTGGGTTATTCCACTGTGGTGTAGATCTAGCATATCTGTATTTTTACAAACCAGTGAGTTAGATATCAGATGACATTAGATGTCCTACCCCTCTCAATGTCCTTGAGGTTTACTGTCATCATACTTGAAACAGAATATAGCTAGATGCTGTTTTATTGGGTTCATTGAGTTATTAAGTTACTCAATGTATCAAATTACTAAGTTCAATATGATCTGATCATCTCCCTAGTGAGTTCAGCTCTCTCCTGTGAACGTCTGGAGCAGGAGAAAGAGGAACTGCGTGCTGCATTTGATGGAGTTCTCCAGAAGGTTCAGGAACAACACCGTTTGGACCTGGCTGACCTGGAGGAGAGGCTGAAGACCTTCTATTCCACTGAGTGGGAGAAGGTCCATCAGACTTACCAGGAGGAGGCTGACAAGTGCAAAGTTCTGATGGAGCAGCAGGTGTGGTAGAGGACAATGGCCCATTCTCTGATGTTCTCCAGTGACCTGACACACATTCTGTTGAATGTTCTTGATTATAATCGTTTGCAGATGTCTTCTGTTGTCCTAATGCTTCATAATGCAACAATTTCTGGATGCTTTCATAACTGCATGCAACATTTTATAGGTTATTTATATTGTCTATCAGAATCTTTGCATAAGATGGCATTAATGATTTTTACCTGTGCTATACTAGCTGGAAGAGTTACAATCAAAACATGAAGCTTTAAAGAAAGAACTGGAAGACAGCCATATAGAGGAGGTGGACAACCTTAAACATCACTTTGACGAATCTTTTAAAGGTAAATAAATCTTGGGCTTTGACTTTGTCTTCTTGTGTCTCTGTCTGTTTCTCCTCTCTGCACTTTCTATAGTCTTGTGACCTCCAAATAACAAAGTTACTTAAGTATAATTCATTATGTATGTGTAGACACAAATGTGGGTGTAACTTTATAAAGGATCTACAGAATAGAAATAAGTTTTGCTCAGCAAGAACAAACATTAGAGGGAACATTATTACTAATCTCTCTTATAGTCTTTTCTGGTTAATTTTTTCTCAGAACTCAAACAGTCGCATGAAAAGGAGCTGGAAACTCTTACTACAACACTGAAGAAATCAGAGGAAACATTATCTGTAAGCAAAGTTAAAATTGATCCTGGTCACGGTTTTAAAATGCCATTAATGCCCTAATGACAGAAAATATAATCTGTAACATTTGTTCAGTTAACAAACATTATATCAGTTACTGTCATTCGGTTTATTTACATCAAAGTTTGTCTTTAATCAGAATCAAATTCAGGAGCTGATTACAGAGAACAACGACCTTAAAGAAAAACTAAAAGCTGAGGAGAAAAGAAGAAAAGATCTGGCTGAGAGAACACAGGTACATTAGCGTTATCAAGCAGACTAAACCAGACCTCTGTTTGCAACCCTCTTCAACTATTTTCCATGAATGGACAGTTAATATTAGACGGGCTTGTCTGATCAAGGTTAAGTAGGTTACAAAGCTCTCAACATTCTGGAAATACATGCAAGGGTGTTCAGATAACCAGCGGGCTGCCCAAACCTCCCTTCCATAAATAGTGACAATGCATTCAGGGTAATCAGACCTCTGCTTACTTGCATACTTGATTCACTCTTGGCATAGAAATAATCCAGGGGTTATTTTACAAGACCCTCATATGTGGGTAATGTAATAAATGTAACCTGATAAATTCCATAATTTAAACTGGAGCTTGTCAAGGTATCAGGTTTTCACTACACTGTTATCATGGCCAAACAAATCACAGTAACTATTATTGCTGTATCTATTGAAATAAAAATGTAATTTTATTTAGTTTTCTCTTTTTGGCCAATAAATCATGTAAAATGTGACTTTGTAGCCCTTGTGGCTTTTAAGGCAAAAGTAGTGTCAACAGCACCACCTGCTGTGTTGGAGTGTCAATCAGATACTGGTGCTGAATTATTTACAATATCATGGTTATTATCACAGATATTATAAATACCAGGATATAGTGACGCCTGTAATTCAAACATGAAAGTCAGGACTTTCCCTGATCTCTGTTGCTTTTTACATTTGAAGGACTCTCACACTCTTTATCTGGAGCAAGAACTGGAAAGCCTTAAAGTGGTGCTGGACATCAAGAACAAGCAGATTCATGAACAGGACAAGAAACTCATGCAGGTCGACAAATTGGTGAGATCCATTGATCTATATGATCAGAGAATATTTTTAAAGGAGATGCATAAATCTCGGATCAGAGGGTAAAACTGTGTAAATCAAACATTCATGTATTCTCAGATGGAGAGGAACGTGAAGTTGGACGAATGTCTTAAGAAGCTACAGCAAGAAAATGAAGATCTCAAAGCCAGAATGGACAAACATGCTGCTTTGTCTAGGTACAAAACCGCATGCTTTCATTAACTTGAGATGTACAGACAGGTTTACAAAAACGATTGTTCTTAATCCACCTGTCTAAATTATTACACCTGGGTGTTTTCCCCTGTGGGATTCAGTCAGTCAGACTTCAAGTCTTTGAAGTTGTTGGGTGAGTTGTTGGGTGGTGGAACTCTGTGCTGCTGGCTGTGTTTTGACAGTTCAATTACTTTCTGATTATTGTTTGTGCTCTTGTGAGTCTTTGTTCTTTGCAGCTACGATTTTTGTGTTCCTTGCTGAGTAACTGTGTGTTCTCATATTTCTTGAGTACTAGTAACCAACTTTACTACATTTACTACATGTTGCACTTTTGTTGCAGGCAACTGTCTACGGAGCAGGCGTTTCTGCAGGAATCTCTTCAGAAGGAATCCAAAGTAAACAAACGGTTGTCTATGGAGAACGAGGAGCTTCTTTGGAAGCTTCATAACGGTGATCTGAGCAGCCCTCGGAAGGTCTCTCCGTCCACTTCCCTGACACTACAGTCGCCTCGGAACTCTGGGGTGTTCTCCAGCCCTCCGGTCTCACCCAGATAACAGCAGCCTTCAGCTTCCAGGAAGCACCTTCATGGACTTGTAACTGGACAGAGCACTTCCTGCATGCTGAAATTACCTATGTGGATCTGGACCATATCAAAGGCTTGAAGCCTCACCAAAATGAAATTACAACTGTTGTACAGATGAATGACTTAAAAAAAAAAAAAACTGAAGATATTTTGCACAGAAGCACTTACCAATGAGGCCGCCTTTGTACTTTTGCCTTTCATGTCTGACTGTGGAGGAAAAAAGGAATATCTCAGGGCTTGAAGAAGGTTTCTCACAAATTTCTTTTTCACTTTTCACTGGATTGCTCTGCGTTTCTGATGTTTTTGGTTTTATTTGTGTCTGGCCATCTGTTGTCTTGGATGTGTTAATATAGAGCATGAACATCAGATGCAGTTATAAAGCATTACCACCAGACGCCTTTAAGTGTGTGTGCCTGTATAAATATAATATGATTTTTCCTGGCTCTGAGGCAAATGCCCAAATGCCCATAAGCTAATGGAAATTTCCCAGATGTTATTTTCGGAATGTTTGGTATTTCTCAGACATTACGTGAGACTTTTTTAAAATATATTTTGGCCCTCAGATTCTAGGAGAACATCATGAACTTTCTAAAGCAGCACTTCTTGGATCAGTCTACTCACGCTATAAACGCATGCAGGCCACCATTTATTTGAATGAAATCAACGAGGTGTTCTTTAAAAACCATATGCAGAATTTGTGCCTAGTTTTGTAGACAGGATGGGACTTGTATTAACACGCATTTAAGAAGGTATAAACTGTAAAACTATGCAGGTTAGCTTTGCCCAAATCAAGACTTTCTCAAAAGCATCTGCTACATGTTTTTAGTAAATGCTCCTTCATGTCACCCACATGTGCTTCAAAAAATATGAAATGACACATTCTATCCATTTAAAAGCTTGAATGTTTTAATAATAGATGTATCAGCAAATAATGTGGGATTAATATTTTTTTCATTTTCTTGGCAATCAGAGATGCAGTCCAATAATGATATGCTGTATAAACTGAAGAGTTCTTTGATGTTAATGTCATCATGTTATAAAGACTGAAGGCGTGCTATTGGGAATCTGCGATTTTCATAACTACTTTCTTAAATACGGGTTTTGTATATTTGTCAGTATGATTGAGCCCTGGGTGACAGAATAGAGTATTTGCTTGTTTTTTATCTGTGTTTGTCTTTTTGTGTTTATACTGAGAGCATTGTAAGTGACCGAGCATGTTCCAGTGGTCTCAAAGCCACCCCCCCCACACTGTCTGACACCCTCTACTGCAGCTTTAAATGCAAGCTATTTACCAAGACCTTTACAAAGTCAATCCAAGAAAAACGTTTTTTTTGTTGTTGTTTTGATATGTATTAGTGAGCTGTTGAGTGAATGTTGGTGTGAAACAAACTCTCAAAAATATGCAATTAATAAAGTCATATGTTGAAATTTAAAAATTAACCTGTTTGTACTGGTGCACTTTGTACAGTTTTGTTACTGTTGTTAATTTACAAGTCTGCCTCTTGAAAGGTGAATTCTACCATTATTTTAATATTCTTGAATCGCTAGTAGATTAGTAACATTAATTCTAGAGGCTGCTGCAAATGTGTTGCACTGGGCTTCCAGTACAGATTCCACATACGGAGTCTATTAGAGCCAAGCCGAGTCTTCATACTGCTCAGCCATTTCATGCTAACACAAGGTGGTGTAGAAGCATTCTTCTGGAACGTAACATCTTCCATTCTGAATGTTAAAGGTTACAGGCAGGTGGTCTTTTTCAGAAACTTTTCCAGAAAGTTTCTTCAGATCCTGATAACAACTAAGTCACTTATAGAACTCTTTGTTCTTTTAAATAACAGTTAATATTGCATAAATATTAAGAACTGACCCGGAACAAAACATCTTCTGATTGAGATACATTCACATTCATAAAAGCATTTTATTTTCAAGCCATATACAGAATACTGTTTTTCAGACTGGTTTTCATACAATGTAAATCAAGCAGCAAAAAGCCTAAAGTGTGACTGAAGTCCAGCTCAGCTCGATATATAATCTTTATGTTCTTGTCATCTGGAGAACTAGTCGTGTGGTTTCACCGACGTGGCCACAGATGTCTCTCCGTACTTGTTTTTGGCGGTGCAGATGTACTTTCCAAAGTCAACCGTTTCGGCATCATCCACGATCATGACGCTCTGGGAAATGCGTGTGGTGTGGCCCACACCTCGATTTATCAGCCTCCAGGAATCTTGAATGCTCGCTGGCCTCTGATCCTGATAAACACACATCTGAAGTTTCAGTAGTTGTACTAGCAACTTGATGTCTGACTAAATAACTGGGGTTGAATGGAGGGGTTTCACCTTTATTACCATCAGAACAGCATTATTATTTTGGACTTCTAGGACTTATTTCTAGGGCTTCTGCTTCATCTAAAGGTCTACAGATGAGCAACTTTAACATCCACAAAAACAAATCTGCATATTGGTGTGTTATGAACTATGATTGTCTCAATCAACCAAAATCAGAAGCTCAGATGAGCAAATGTAGTTACTATCGTACCTTTTCTTAGAACCTTAAGAATGGAATAATGCACAACTTGCCTGGCCAGGAAACCTCCAGCTGAAGCTCACGTTCATCTCTGGTTCACCCAGCACTGTGCATGTGAGACTAAAGACATCTCCTCCATTCACTGTGTTTGAAGAGGCCTCAACCGTCGCAAAAGGAGGTCCACTCGGTACTAAGAGAAACGAGAGAACTTTTAGTGGTGCTCGACTTTGTGTGCATCAACCAAACATTTGTGTTCTTCAAGCAAAATATGCTTGAAGCCACAATAAGACGTGCATCATGAGATCTTTGGTTTTTCAGCTAATTGTTTACCAGCATGTATGTTTTCTCATCTCTTACCCTCCACATACAGCAGTTGGTACTTAGTGGATATTTGCGAGGTGGTTTTAGTGTTGCTGTTAGCTTTGCAGTAATAAGCACCCTTGTGCTCTGGGCTGGGGTTTTGGATAATGAAGCCCCTGGTGGGATTGTAGGAGATCTGAGTCCCATCCACAACCAGTTCTTCAGGAGGAACTTCCCTGTGCAGTGACACTTTGATCTTGGGGTTGGTCACCCGACAGGGCACAGTGGTGGGCTTGTCAGGTCGCAGGTAGACGATCTCAAAATAGATAAGAGATGGAACAAACAGCTCATCTTTGTCTAGAGAGGAGGACAATTGTAAAAATGATTTTGGGGGTCCAACAACATTTATATGTCTTTATGTGATGTTATGTTACTATGGCCACTGTGTGACAGCAATGATTATAGTATGAATAAGATGCCACAAGATGAGAAATGCAATGCTCAATGTGGCCGCTCTAGCAAAGGAAGTCCCGCCCACAAGTAGAAAGAGCCAATCGTAAATCTCTAAACAGTAATTAGTGTCTGGGGGCGGGGCCCCTGTACAAAAAGTTATGAGGAATTTGACAGCCTTTGCGCATGCGCAGTACCTGAAGCGCCCTGGAAAACTTATTTAAAAGCGCAATATAGGAAACAGAATAAATGGTAGATTTGATGTCAGGTTTAATAGTTGGTTGGAAATATAGTGTTTTATTGTGGCCTTGGAAAGCGATTTTAGAGATATCTGCTTGTTCAATTAGACAGGACTTGTGACTGAAATAGCTGCCCGGACGCGTTGTAACTTCTGGTTAGGAATCTGGTTAGTGCTGTACCTGTAAAGTATATGTAGGTTGTGGAGACGCTGTCTGGGTCCTTCTCGCATTCTTGCCCATCACACAGCATGACCCAGCAGCTGTACTGCCCTGTATCAGCAGCAGAGGGCGACATCAGTATAAACTGGCTGTATCTCTCATGCTGCTTGATGCTGAAACACAAGAGCTCAGTCTTAGACCTGGACTGTGGTCTGAACTGTATGTAGTGAGACAGAAAGAATACCTGAGGCGGTTATCATTATAGGTGTCCAGATATGAAGGATACGCCCAACCGATCTTAGTTCCTTTGCATCTCAGTTCCAATTTTTTCCCAGGATTTATGGAAAGGGTCTCACCCAGTCGAAGAAATTGCCCTTTATCGAGAACCTGGGTGAGAATAGACTGGCCTTTGCTTCCTGTCTCCTTTTCTTTCACTTTGGGGTATCTAATCTTCACCCTCTTTTTGCCCGGTTTTATGCGATTCTCACCAGCCTCTTTCTTATGCTTGACCTGCTGGCACATACCTGAACAAACCAGAGATGATGGTACACAACAGTCTCAGGATACATGAATAGATGATCATCAAAGCTTCCCGGCTAACAGGGAACATTTTCAGAAGGCTGGCTAATGTTCTTTAAATGTTCTTGCAAAGGTATCAAAAATGTGCTTGTGGTAACATTAGTGGAACGTTTTTCTCGTTATATATCATATTAAAAATGTTGTTCTTAAGTTGTTAGTGGAACATTTTAAAAACATTGCTGAATTAACACAAAGTTTGAATGACATTCTTATAACCAAGCAATAATGTTACTACAACATCTAAAACACTGGAACAAAATAATTGAAAATAAAATTTTTAATGTTTTAATTAATAGAAACATTTAATAGGGAAATATTTTTACAACCTAAAATTGTTTGGTGAGCTTGTTTTTTTACTCTTGTGAGGATCATGGTTGACTGAAATAACCAGTTATGGTGGTGAAGAGCAGCACCAAACCAGAACTTACAAGCGTTAACCAGGCTAGATCAACATGAATCCTCCAGCTGGTCAAATTTTACAAGGGTGTGTTTTAATGACAAACTTTACATGGAGGTCTTGTAAACAGGTGTAAGACAGGTGTCTGTGCTACTTAACAAAAAAAGGAAGAGAAAGAGAGAGCAAGGGAGAAAAAGAGAAAAGAAAGAAAGAAAGAGGAGTGTGTGGTTCTCTCATCTGGAAAGCAGTTCCATATACTTCAGCTGACAGCTGCACAAACACTAACACAGAAAATATGTCATTCTTGATCTCTATGCAGAAACTGTTCTCATTCCTGTAGCTCAGCTGGTAGAGCATTGCGTTAGCAGCACAAAGGTTGTGGGTTTGATCCCAGGGAACACAAGTACTGATAAAAATGTATATCTTAAATTCACTGTAAGTTGCTTTGGATTAAAGCGTCTGCCAAATGAATAAATGTAAAATAACAAAACTAACTAATATCTCTTTCATGTTTATTGAATCTTATTTTCTTGTAAACTCATTTGTAAGACACAAGGATCATGTAATATGGAGGAACGCTTGAATGTTTCGACACACATACTCATTTTTTATTATTACTTCTTTCCACATTTTGACTAATGGTAAAGTTGTCATAACTATAAAAATAACATGGCAATGTAATAACAAAACAGTACACTGTTGGCATTCAACTCATCTGCTTTAAAAACATTTTGTAAAGGGATCTAGGACAAATTATATTTGTTTACAACAACGATTGCAAGAATTTACAGATCTTCTGTTCTGGAACGTGTTGTTTTTATTTAAACACGTGTCCACTGGCACATTGCACAAGTAATATCACTGATTATTTTTGATGACCTGAAAAAATGGGTAGAAGAAAAATGATCTGCTCACCATGTTGGATCTCCAGACAAATCAGTGCCAGTGTGAAGAAGATCCAGAACTTCATGGTGGCAGGAGCTTCCAGAAGCTCTCACAGAAGAACAGTGTGAAAACACCCACCACTGATCTATCTGAAAAGAAGCTGAATTTCCCCCAGCCCATCCGCACACTCCCCTTTAATATCAGTCCTCATCCTCCAGTCTTTGAATGCCCTCTGCTGGACATCAGCAAACCCTGATATTTCTTCAGACCTGGCAGAGCTGGTGTATGTTATACAGAAGCTATTGTTAACATAACAATGTGAATAAAATCGGGAGGTTTTTGTGTTCAGGTGATTAATTTTGTACTTGTTCATTTAAACTAAGATCAGCTACTGTAAAACAATTATAAAATACTTATAAAAAGTGTTGACTAATTTGATGTAATGCTAAAATAGTATTTTTAGACTTTATATCATGTTAGAATTACTTGCTAAAACTCTTATGAAATGCTGGATACCAACAATTCCTTCATTTGATAGTTTAAATGGCTCAATAGTACCACACAGATTCCACCAACAGACAAATAAACCAATGCATTAGTCTATTTATTACAAATGTGAAAAACTTCATTAAAAAGGGGAAGAAATCATTTATTACTTTGTATGAACCGACCTTGCAGTGTCATGACAGTGGCACTTCCATTACTTAAAAAAATTAAAATGCACTATACAAAGGCCTCTGATACATAAAAATGTACGTACATTTTTTCCTAAAGACACATAAACACACTTTAAAAATGCTTGTACATAGAACATGACTGATAGCTACTGTTTAAGCATCTTCAGACAGGAACTTCAGCACTAACTGGTTAAGGAAACACTTTCAGATTCCACTGTTGTCATTACAGTATCACTTAAAAATGATATATTAATTAAATTCATTTAGTAACAGCATCATGTACGCAGACCAGTGGAATCGTGTAATGCAGACCAATGCTTCATTAAAAGTGTCTAAAAACACTCGCTAATACTTCTTGTAGATCGTAGATTCATCAAAGTAATTCATTTGGCAACCGTTTGGTTGTTAAACAACAGACTGACCTATGAATACTGAACATTATAAAACATCCCTGTCAAACATTCAACATTAACTACAGAAACACATCGAGTTACAGGGTGAAAATAAAAACTAGTGTTATTAACACAAGAAAACAAGTACTGTTATATGAGCAGCTTAACATCTCTGGTACTTAACACATGACGTCAGAATTAATACTAAATCTTAAAAGTAAACACTTAAGAGGCGTTAACCAATACAGTATCTGCAATAGATATCTTTCCCAATATTTAATCAATGTTTCAACCTTTATTAAGTCACAATTTTATCCCACCCCTTTAGAACTAAGAATTTATGTTCTAAAATATCTTATTTCATTTTTTCAATGTAACAAAGTGAGTAAACTTTAGGTACTGACAGTGGAATTGTAATACTCATCTTCTGATAAGTAAAAGTTATCTATCGATAAATAAAAATATGTGTTGTGAACACGTATTCCTTTTCTCTTCCAAACTCTCTGACCATGATTTAATTCTGATTTATATATTTTATTAACCCCCAAATATTTGGTCACTGGCACACGTGATGACACGTGATATAATGTGATATAATCACAGCACATATGAGATCATGAGCACTGAGAGTTTACAGTCATCAAACATTGTTCATGATGGCGGTGACGTTAAAGGCGGAGCTACAGAGCACCGGTCTGTCAGCTGATTGGTGAATACTGTGAATAACAGTCACTGAATGCAAGGCTCTGTTTCAGACTAACATGGGCTGCTCTTCTCTGCGTGAATCACGCACGGCTCAGTGTCTTCATCTGCTGTCAGCTTCTTTTTCTCTGCACCACAGTTCTGTAGCTGCCGCTTGCGTTCAGCACTGTGCCACATCCCATAACCAAAATAGATGATAAAACCTGTGGATTTATATTATATAAGTTAAAATTGATATCAATTTGCTTCCTATAGAGGGCAAAAGTGATCTGAGACTAGGATCTAATTTAAACTTAAAATTTTTTAATTGTTTTTAATATTGTAATATTGTACTTAATAATACTGTACAAAATGTACTAGGTGCGTTCAAGCTTTTTAGACGTTGTATTAAAGTTTTTTAGACGTTGTATTGCTTGGTTATTATAAGGACATTATTCAAATATTTTTTAAACTAGTAACGTTTTGAAAACATTTCACTAACAACTCAAGATTAACGGTTTTGATATACTGTATATGACATGTAATGTCAAAAACGTTCAACTAACATTACTGCAAGAGTGTTTTGTAAGTTCTCAAACTAACTTTGAGAACTTATATAGAACATTAGCAATGTTCTGAGAACGTTCTCTGTGAGCTGTGTCTCTATCAGAGGTTCTTACTATTATCACTTTGATGCTGTGTGTGTGTGTGTCTGTGTGTGTGTGTGTGTGTGTGTGTGTAACACTTACCTATTGCCATCCAAACAGAGAAACGAATCCATGTGTCTCCACTGAGCTGGAGCATCAAATACACGTTGACAAATATACTCAAGATGGGCAAAAAGGGCAACAGAGGAACCTGGAGCAAAAAAACACAAGATCAAAATCTGCTGACTGATGAATGAACTCAGACTAAAGAAGAAAAACACAATCACTGAGCACTCTTTCGGGTCAAATCACTCTGTTTGTCATGTCAGGAAAACACACAGCATGACCCTTCACAGAACACAGAGTGCTGTGCAAACAGACCTGTTTTATACAGGCTATTACCCTAAAACCTGCAGCTGTATT
>JAZGTK010017442.1:0-10690 GCA_036877625.1 Ambastaia sidthimunki
TGCTCTTTAGGCTGTGTGGTGTAAATGCAGCTAAAGTGTACGTAGTGTGTGTGTGTTGTGTTTTCTGTGCTGTGTGTTACTAAATGTTATTTATCCTATAGTGGAATATTACAGTGTCACAACCATAAAACTTGCAATACTTTTGTTAATTTATTCAATGAATATATATCCTGTTGATCCTTGTTGGAAGTTTCTGTAGCGTTTTATAATGAAACTCTATCCTGTAAAAACTTGTACATCTGAAATGCTCGCGATTGGCTGAAGTCTGATGACTGGCAGCTCATTTATCCAATCCTCTCTGTTCTTTCAGTGCTTTGTCCCACATAGACTTTGCGGAGCTGAACATTGGCTGATCTCATCGCTACAGAGAACATCTGCCTCACCCAAGATGATACACTTCTATAATAATGCACAGATCCCACCCTGCCAGTGGCATTTATTTCTAAATCTAAATGTTTGTTTTGTTTTGTGTAGATTTCCTGTGAGCTAGTGCAGTATTTAGGTTCTTTCCTAATGCAGTTTATATTCCAGTAACAGTGTGTGTAACAGTCACTACATCACAGTGGGGCTGTCGTTGTGTATTAGCCCATACAGATTTCAGTTATTTTCAGTTGTTTTCTAGTGTAGATTTTGCTGTTTTCTTGTCAAAGTAGGAATTTCTTTCTGTCGATCTCTCCATCAGATGAGTTGAGAAGAATCTAGTAGGTCTTTCTTGTAGCAACTGAAAGCAATTTCTCAAGAAAAGGCAAAGAATTATGGGTAAGAAGTAAAAGGGAAACAGTTTGTAGTTTATTATAGCAGCACAAGAGTCACAGAAAAACAGATTTAAAATACACCAACACTATTAATAATAAAGCTTTCAGAATATTATGGATTTTGTCAGCAGTACTGTAGAGCATTAAAGTTTGTGCTCATTTTGGTTGGACAGATTTGAGGTTTATTCTAACGTTTGTGACAGTATTAGCATTCATTTGATGATGCAAGAAAGCGCTAGTGCAGCCCTCGGCAGTTTAGATTGACGGTTACAAGTCATGCGAACATTTGCGAGTTTGACCTCATGAAGTGACATGATTGGACAGAATTTATATTCAATCACTTGATCATTGAGATTCTGTCATAAGTTGTTGAGATCACTAGCATTCAAAAAACTGCAGTGAGATTGTAGTGAGACTTTTAAAGTCTTTGGTTGGTTTTCTAAACGGATGGTCCAGAGATTAGAGGTGATATTTTTGTACGTGTAACTGTAAATGCGGAATGTAGTATATTTTGATGGAGAGAATGAGATCTCAAGTCAAGTCCCACAGAAACAAACTTAATACTCAGGTAGAAAGCGTGTCAGCATAAAACAAACATGTCAGCAGAGTTATGCGTTTGTTAAAAGAATAATTCACACAATATTGACAGTTCCTTGCTTAACTCATCCTTGTATTCTAAACTTTCAGAAGACAAAGTCACAATGAATTCAAAAATGTTGTGTCCACTCTTTCATTGAATAATATTTGACTGTCATTCTTCACAGAATAGTCACAGACAGCTGCCCTATATCATGATGTGTTTATTAGAGAAATAATAGCTAAATATCTGATTTACAAACAATAGATATGTTTGATTTTTTTTTGAATCTGCTTAACAAAAGTTGATCAGTTCACAAAACTTAAACTATTAACTATTTTTATGGTACTTTTCTTTTGGGGTTTGTTTTGTGGAAAAGAATGGACAGCACATTTAACATTTGTCCTTCTGTGTTTCTCTTAAAAACAAGGTTTAAAATAACACAAATGCGACTAAATGAAATATTTTTTCTTTATGGAACTAACCCTTTTAAATGCAAGCATAAAACTTCTGAAATGTTTTGGTCTAAATCAGACTGAAGTGAATTTTGAAGGCCAAACCTGACCATGTTTTAATGCATTCAGCAGTTTCATCAGTCACTCGTGCTGTTTTGCATATTAATATATTGCGAAGCATTGTTGATGGTGAGAAACTCCTCATGTTTTGTCTCAGTAAAAGTATGTTTTCACGTTTGTAAAGCATTCAGAAGAAAAGTTGTTGCATGCACTTTGAATTGATCTCTAAAAGGGAATGTAAAGATGTTGACATTGACACAGAACAATAACTACTGTCTGTAGTTTCTGAGTTTTTCATGTCTGTGTGTGTTTTGGGAGGGGGTTGGGGTGGGGCGTCACTCAGAAAACAGCAGAAGACAGTTAATCAGGGTACACGTACCATAATAAGGAGATTATATATTTATACAAGCAATAATTATATGATGCCTTTGTAAATGCATGAAATTTTGTACACGAAAGCTGACCTTATTTTTAATGCAACATTTTTTGTGCTAATGGTCCTTTTGAATTAATATTTTATAAGAAGTCCATTGTATGTAGCAAGGCAGTTTTCAAATAAAGACATCTGTTGTTCATCAGACTTGTTGTGGTTTTGTGTGATTGTGTGTGTGTGTGTGTGTGTGTGTCAGTTGTGTTGTAAACTAATATGTGCTTAAGTTCTTGAGTGCCATTTATCAGAAAGACAAAGATCGAAAAAGTACAAGTTTATTTTATTTTCTGTTGTACTTTTGTGCATTGTTGCACAGCATTTTATAGAAAACTTTAAGACAGATTACATTTTTTCAGTCATGCAACCGTGTCCATATCTATAGAAAGCATATGCTGTAATGTTGATACATAATGGTACAGAATATTCTCATCTTTTATGTTGAAATATAATCAGTGCCTGTGTTTTACTAAATTCAGTAAAAGGGATTTGCTAGCCATCGAGGCTTTTAACTTTCAGAAAACCTTGGTAACAACTGTAAGGATAATGTTGGATAAATTTGCTTTCTACAATAATGTTTTTGTGTTCTCAATAAGCAACTGTTTAATAAAGGAAACGATTCACTCCAAGCTTCTAATATTTAGCCATAATATTTACCCATAAATATAGCCATAACTATATTTAGCCATAACTGTATTTACACTTTCAGTTTGGTGTACCTTAGTGCTTAAATATTACATTTACCATCAAATACAACATTGATTTACTGTATATAAAAAAGCAATAAAATAGTCTGTCATTAAACAATGTGCAAATTGAAAGTGTCAGAAAGGTACAACAATTTTTTTTTTTGCAAATATTTAATGTCAGACACTTTAAACAAAGCTTTTGTTTGCCTTACAGTAATATTTGTGATAATATAATTATTTGTACTGCAGTGAACATCTTCCAATATTTCCCTGTATGATCCAGTTTCCCTCCTGAGGCTTTTAGTGTTGGAGACACGATTAGTGACACAGGTTCGAGTCAAAAGAGATCCAGAGTAGCTCCAAGTTCAAAACACTGATTTCTCACTCAGTTCTGAGATGTCAATGCCGCCCTCATATGTCTCCTCAGAGGTCAATGGTCACGATGGAAGTCAAAGGTTGGTGTCGGTAAACATGGTGTGTTCTTTCCTTACTGTGCTGAAGCCTTTAATGGTGTCCACAAACTCCTCCCCTTCAAACTGACACACACACACATTTATACATGTGGTCATTCAAAATCAATCACATCTCAGTCCTAAAAAAGTACTATGACATTTTTCCACACCAAATGTATAAATTTGCATGGATCAGGACCACATTTCTCTCCAGCTAAAGTGAGAGGAACACGGATGTGAAAGTTCTCACCAGGCCGCTGTCCAGCCGTCTGAAATGCGGCTCCCAGGAATCTTCATCTTTGTTGTTTATCAGCTGACTGACGCTGCGCTGCAGTGGGTTCAGACCCGAGACGGTCACCACACCTGTCTCACCATCAGCAGAAACATCTTTCTCCATCACTTTACTCTCAATGACCTCCTGAAAGACACATTCATCCTGCCCTGAAATCACTTTACAATCAAGAGCCGCATTTTTATGGGGCACTGAATGTAACATTGTGTGTGTCTAATACATTTATAGCAATATTAATATTAAAAGAAAGTTTAAAATAAATTTAACTCAAGACTTGCAAAATCTGACAAATTAGGTTGTATTTGTACATTTGTTCTATAGAATGGAAGAATAATGTCAATGAATTCCTGACCTCCATGTGCATTGTAAAGGCCTTCAGTGTGACACTGTTTGGAGAACCCACTGTCTCTGGAACCATGTCAAACTGTGATGGGAAATAAATGTCAATGTTACTTAAAGATCAATAGTGTCCACCCACTTTTTCAGAAGCATAGATTTAGATAGTATTTTTCCTAAATTAATTTTTTCTGTTAGGAATTTTTCAAAAACCAAATAAACCAAAGCAAACAGCTCTGAGACTAACACACGTTACATAAAGTTTGATTTTAAGGCCAGTAAGTATTTAAAAGTCAAATTGTGTTTAAGATTGCATACCTAAAATATACGTGTATAAAAATGATCCATACATGTCATAATCAACACTGGTACAATCTAAACTATTGACCAGTCATTATAGTCATTGATTATAAAACTGATTATAAAAAGAATTAGGATTAGACACGTCTTATTGAAACCACAGTGTATAAATATAATAAATGGAACTGTAGTTGGTCTCACCAGGTAGGAGTTGCCAGGTGGATAGACGGCCAGAGGGCTGCGGCGATGCGGTGGCAGGGGTACGAGAGGGGGGCGCTCTCGAGTGAACGCAGGTTTGTTCAGAGCCTTATGTAAAACTACAGCCAGAATGAGAGCAAACAGCAGCAGCCCGACTCCAGCCATGAGCACAATGAACCACAGCTCCTGGTGGAGTGAAGACCTCCCAGCCCCTGCGCCCACACGACCCCCGGCAGGAGTGGGCGGCTCAAGCGCTTCATCATAAAGAGGAAAAACCGCTTTAGATCGTGCTTCACGCTCTCATTTGTCACATATTTATGTTTACTTGCTCCACCAAACTTTTTAGCAATTTTTTACATGTGCCATGAAAAATGCATGTGATAAAAGCATTTTTACTACGTTTTTTAATTTGCAATAACAGTTTAAAATTATACTGCTATAATGTAACCGCATAACTATGCGATTTTTATCACAGAAACATTTTCAGGGCATAAAAACACACAAGCGTGATTTAGTGATGTAAGATTGAGTGACAGCAGGCCTGAATCTCTCACACACTGACTGTCAGACAGTTTTATTGTTCAGTCCGGTGATGCCTCTGCAAGCCGCTGTAATGAATCAATATAACGCCCCTTCATTGCTATGCAGACCATCAGATGGCCACACATTTATTAGCTCTCTGCTACACAAGCATTCTGAAAGAGCATTTAAACTATAGCTTTATAGAATGAAAGATAAAATAAAAAATGCTACATAACTCTATTTACAGGCAGTATTCAAGTGCATACTGCGAAGTATGCAGTAAGCAGTACTCTAGTATTTAGAACACAGCCTGAACATCATGATTCTCTGGTTTCACTGATGATCTGTCCTGATCTTTCTTACCAGTTATCATATAGCCAGAGATCTCTGTAACAAGACACAACTGTTCTGCAACTTTATTATCTACATGAGGATGTTGAAGTCTAAGTCTAATGTTTAAGTCTAAAATCATTTTTTCCCCCAAACTTATCTAACTGACTGTTTAAGAGAGCGTACTACAATTCCTTCCCAATGTCTAAAATATATACTATAAAAAAACATGCTTAACTTATCCTTCTGTTACCTGTGTCAAAAATCAACAGGAAGGAAAATCAACCCTGTTTTTTTCTTTAAATCAAACATTTGGCTTGTAACTTTAATTAAAAACACAAATAACAGTATATGTATGCTTCTAAGACAAAAATTGGACTTATTTGCTGAATTAACAACGTGATACTACTGCTTCAAACACAACGCTGACTGTTCCACAAACTATTTTTAGTTTATAATAGTAAGCAGTAAACAGTGTATACTACACAGTGTGCAGTATGCTAGTGCTTATTCTGAACACAGCCCCTCTTACTGTGGTGTCACTCAAATACAAAAAATGTAGACCAAACAGAGAACAAGTTCCACAAACAGCGACAGATAAAAAGAGTTGCACTTACTAGCGTCTGAGTCCGTGGTTCTTGCTGTCAGTGCAAGGGATCGTGTGTGACATGAGATGGGGGTCTCAGAACAGACAATAAAATCATCAGTGAGTACTGCCAGCAGTCCTTAAACACTTTACTGCAGTAAAGATCAGAAAACAGTGAGATAGTAGTTATTCCATCTGTGTATTCTCAGTTGAGGGAGTCAAAAAAGAAGTGTGTGTCTCTACAGCTGTAATTGTACTCCAGGTTGCTATGGTAACAGGAGGTGACAGAGAGATCAGTTACCACAGTAAAACCCTGTAAATATGATATGACCCAGTGAACATACAAACACTTTTACCTGATACACACATTATTTCTCTGCCTCTGTTTAACTCACTATTTTCATCAACACATCAAATGACTTCAGATTAATTGACCCAAGATTTGAAAACCTCCTACTGGCTTTTGTGATCTTCTAGAAGATCAGATGTCAACGTGTGGCCTTGAGCTACAGGACCTTCCTGGTTTTGCCAAATGAGAGATGTTCCTGGTTCAACATCATGGTTGGCCTTAGGTTAACTACCAATTAACTAATCAACCAGTTAAAGATCGAGCAGTAGTGGATAACTGGTGCTTCTCTTTTCTCTGTACGTACTTTGTAAAAAATATCCACATTTGCATGTGTTATATATTGGTTTAAGCTGTCTGTATAACACATTGGCAATTTTTCACCTTACAGGCCACGTTAAAGTTTGATGTAATGGCGGATTTTTAGCACTAGAGGTCAGTGTAGTCCAAATTAAAGGAAAAATAATTAGCAAAAACTGACAAATACAGTTTTAGATGAAATTGGTGTATGGATCCTTGATGATTTAGGCTTTTTGGCGTTAAATTTTATTATTTTTAACTAATTTTTGTTGATGATTTCAGCAAATGTTAAAATGAAATATTCATGGGATATGATCTCAGATATATGAGATCATTAAATCGGTCAGTTCCTGATGTAAGACACTCACTATATCACACAGATCTGATTTATGATCCTGAAATATTAATCCGTTAATTCCCTGATCTGCATTCGTGTTTTATTTCAGACATCGGGGGTTTATTAGTGAATTGATGCGCTCGAGATAAAACCATCGCAGGATGTAATTCATCACAGACACTTACGCTAAATGACTAAAAGATGATGGACAGCTGCAACAGGACCTCCTCTCCTCTTCCCGAGGCTGTTTGTTAGGTTTAAACACAGTATCTGGCCAGAAACACAAACATTTTCTATTCACACTTGCTCGCCTTTGTGCCTTGATGCGGTTTAAAATTACAAAGCGAAGTTCATAACACAAACTGCATTCACTCCGTTCACATTGGGGTCATTTCATGACCGACAGTTCCCAATTCATCTAATTCTGAACTATAGATATTAATTTTTAATTTGATTAATTTAATTTCAATTTTTGAAATTGAATTTAAGCAACACTTCCTATTCCTTGGTAGTTTTTGCTATTGTTAATTGGCAATAATATACTGACATATATTGTTTTATAAGCATTAATATTAAAACAAGTTAGCTAATGTTATTTAAGCTTTGGGCATGTTCATAAATACCTGAATGCTATGCAACTAGTTAAAGGCATATAAGAAAACACTCGCTATTGAAGCTTGTGAAGGAAGGTTACTGTATCGATGTTGTTACGACCACCAGCAAAGCTAAAACCAGTTAGGAACACCCTAGCAGCTCCATAGCAACACCTTGACAACCATATGCAACACCCTAGCATGGTGTCAACTGTTTTACAGGAAAGCTACTGTATACTCACATTGTCTATATAAATACAAAATTTTTCACACATATCACTTTATCACTTACAAAGGATCCGGAATATAAGCAGAAATTCAGAGCATGATCTGTCATGGCCTTTAAAACACACACATACTGTTTTTATTCTGTTTGCTCATGTGTAAGCAATTCATTAATGACTCCTGTAGCATCTCTCAGTGAAGTGAGACTAATGTGTTGATGGAGTCTCTTCCTGATAGAATGTGAAATGATTTTAAAACATGCAGGTAAAACTATCTGACAGGCTATTTATTTATCTATCGATTAACTTGATTATTCATAGACGTTAAAGTACAAGAGCAGCCAAAATTTTTCACTTTCTCAGCTTTCTGTGATCGTAAATAAATAGGTGCCACAGAATTAGAAATCACACCTGGATTTAATTACTGTGACATCCAACACAATTACCCCAATTTAATTGATGGTACAAGAATATTTACTAATCTCAGCGTGTTTGCAGTCAAAAACAAGATCTTAAGCCTTATTTGTATTTGTCATGCAGGTTTTTTAATTCGACAAGAAAACAATCAGACAGCTATAATCCGTAAATAAATACTTCATGAGGCATTTTTCTGTTTGAACATGAATTAACATGTAATCTGCTTATGTTTATGAATATAACCCGGATCAGCGTTTTGTTAGTTCTTTGTGATGTCTTTCTATGTCAATGCAGAATATTTCAGAACTACGGAATAAAGACACAGAATTCCTCAATGACATTCTATGACACACAAAAACCCTTTTGGTTGTTGTTGTAACCTTTGTCGTGTGTTGATGTGGCTATACTGGCCTCTTGTTTTGCTTCTGAATGCAGGTTTAACTGTTTATTCATTTGAGGACGACCTGCTTTAACATCATGACAAATCATCCTCAGGACAGACACATCAGGTGAAATGCATTATGGGATATGTGCTCTACACAAGCCTCTTTTAAACAGGCTGATTAATTGCTAATGGAGGTGGTGGCCTGCCATTCAGTGAACCCACAATTCAATGAGCAACATACACGTGCTGCTGATATATAGCATCAGGACTATGACTGATGTTTCTGCTGTAGGTTTTATGGCAGAATGCATTTTATACTGTTGACATGAGACTCGAGTGCTGTGTGTGTGACACATTAATGAGGGTGGAAAATATTAAGATACTTGTGTGTAGCACATATTCAACTATGCAGAATTAGCACAGTACAGCTATAAGACAAGATTCTGAATATGCTGTGAAAAGAATTTGCCATTTATGCCTATAATGCCAGATGTCAGGGTGGTTGCCAGGGTGTTGCTATGGTGTCCAGAGTGGTTACTAGGGTGTTGCTAGGTGGTTTCTCAGGTGTTCTCTATTGGCTTCCTAGATAAGAGTCCCTCATTTAATGTACGTCTGTGGGATTTTTTTATCTGTTTTATTATTTTATATAATTTTTCATAATTAAGAATACAGCCTCTCCACAACAGGGCACAAGATTTCATTCATCTGTATGATTATGTTTGCAGGACAAACACTGAATTTAATACTCAAGATTAAAAATGTAAGTCTAATATCAGTATTGTATTGAATATAACTGTAAAGTATTAAACCTAAACACCTTCACATTATTGTTGTCTTTACAGCATTTATTTGGAAAAAAATGCATATTATAATCAAACACAGATATTGCGAAGACAAACGTACATCATTGTTCATGAGACCTTCATACACAATTACAAACCTTTCACGTACAGTAAAATCATAAACAGAAGCACAGACGTGCTCGTACATATTCTAATAACAGACCCAGAATTCTGAGAAAAATGTTCATTATTAAACTAACACACACTGCAGAAGAGCTCAGCCTGTCCAGTTGTGCACATTTATGTTTTTCAGAGATATTTCTCAGTATCGTGTAAATTCAGTTTTCTTATAGTTTCCTTCATTATTGTAAACTTATTAAACATATCTGATATTTACAATACCACACAGGCAACATGGAGAAATATTACAAAAACAGCTGACCACCTGAAATTTCCCGTAGGAATGAATTAAACATTTTAATGGGTTAAAGGTCACTGTGAATTAATTTAACAAAAATTCTATTCTGTTATTGCTTTAAAAAGACACTTATTTACGTATTGCTGAAAACAGATATTGCTATGGCTTATGATGACAGCAAAAAAACATTAACCTGGTGTACTACAAGTTTCATGTGGTAAAACAGGGTAAAATGGATCAAACAAAACCTGTTATCAATTTTTAGGTTTGCGGCTCAAACTGAGTTTAAGCTTTGGACGTAATGGGCTGCTAATCTGTAGCACTTTATAAGCACAGAGTGTCCAGTGCTTTTGATATGATTCGGAAATACACACACAGTGTGACTGATAACCCCCCCCCCACCCCACCTGCTCCCGTGATAAGAAACCACCAAATCCAGTCAACCAAGATTCCTTTGAACTAACCTTCAATGAAACTGTATATCAAATAGTTACTAAATAATCACAAATCAGGAAATAGTAAATTGATAAAATGCAAAGACTGCTTTGAATATAAAGAAACCATTTGTTTTCTCAGTACATTATCATGCAGAGTAAATATGTTTAAAGATAGTCCTGTTAATTGGTTCCTTCTGTAACAGAAGTGCTGTTGTACCTCTCTGTTATTTGATTTCTCTATACCATTAAATATACACAATATTTTTGTCAAGACTACCTCTCTGAGACGTGTTTTATAACACTGTTGGTTTCTCTCATGTTTATTTCAGGAGAGCAGTTGTTTTTTGGCAAGGCCGACATCAGTGTTTTCTAAAGCGCAACATTTATCAGCAAAATAAAATCCCTTTATAATGATGATAACAAGGTAAAAATGCAAACAATAAATGTCTTCAATTTTAAATGTGGCTTCACA
>JAZGTK010017443.1:0-12274 GCA_036877625.1 Ambastaia sidthimunki
GTTATGCTCTCTTCTGTAATTCAGTTCATGATGAGAACGGCAAAGCATCATGGGTAAAATGTGCCTGTTTAGATGTGGTCGTTTGCTGATGTGACACGTCTTTAACAGCTCTCTGACCATCTGCCTCTCTCCTGTGTGAGAGATTTTAATTGGCCGGAATATTTCTGGTGTGCATTGAGCTAAAAATAGCCGAGCGTCTGCTGCGCTCGATCAATTGTGGCTGTTCTCAGGGCTTTATCAACCATAAACCCACAGCTGCATGCTGGTCAAAAGCTCATGCTCGTCACCTGACAAATTGCCAGACCTGTCATGCACTGTATGATATACTTAAACACTTCTTATGAGAAGTCAAGCTGCATAGTGATGAGTAAAGATTGTTGTCATGTATGATGTATGAAAGACATCCATGACTCTATTCACAATACACATGACCTTGAGTGCCGGTTAACAGGAAATGTTCTCAGAACGTTGGCTAACATTCTCTAAAACTTTTCTAAACTTTTAGAAATTTCTTTAAATTTATCAAAATGTTCTTTGCAATAACGTTAGTAGAACTTTCTTTAATGTTATATTTCATATATCGAAAACATTATTCTTAAGTTGTTAGTGGAATATTTTTAAAATGTTTGATATGTAACATTGCAATAACTACACCATAATGTTAGTGCGTCTAAAAAACTGGACATTTTTAATGTTTCTAGAACATTCAAAATAGCATTTTTAATGTTTTTGTTACTTAATGGAAACATGGGAAATGTTTTTACAGCCTAAAATTTAAAATCTGGGATGGACTTCCAGGAATCTGTTTTGTTAAGTAATATCAAATGAATAAATAGTCAGACATATTGTGTCTAAATTCATAATATGGGGTTTTTACATATAGAAAGAATATGAATTCAAAAGCATGACTGAATTGTGTCGTGTTGTGTTACTGTGAATTGTGTCGTGGTGTGGTTTTAAAGTGTTGTTGTTTTATTGTCAGGTATTAGAGCGTATGAACAGCTGGGCTATAGAGCGTTTGGCACACCAGGCAAGATGGCTGCTGGCATTGCCATCACCTTACAGAACATCGGAGGTAAAACACTGAACTGTGTTGTGTAGTGACCCTGTGAGGAAATAAACTCCTCTTAATCCCATGATCAGTCAAATATTAATACTTCTCACATCTGTCCTCTCTCTGTCTCCTCTCACAGCCATGTCCAGCTACTTATACATAGTAAAGTACGAGTTTCCACTGGTGATCCAGGCTTTTCTCAAAGGGGACAATCTGTCTGGGTGAGTGAACCTGTCTGTGTTAGTCATGGGTCAACAACCAACTATTGTGTTTCACTTCATTCAAATGTTTTTAAACACAAAAACATGTTTGAACGCCAGATTAAAAATTACATCAAATCAGACAGTTTGAAGAAATTAAACAGGTTTTTAAGACTGACTACTTGACTAGTTGTTTATTCAACTAACCGACTAGTTGACATTAAAAATGTGTAGTTTTTATCTCTGATCTGTGTAGTCTTAGCCCTCAGAAACAGCCATGAAACACCATGTGATCTGTTTTAGACATGTATCAGCACACAAAGATAGGCGGAGAGAAAGAGACATGCAGCCCATGCCATTTGCTTGACTAGTCTGTAATGTCTTGTTTCTGTGTCATTTCTTTGTATCTTTAATAAGTGCCATCCTTTAATTGTAGACAGAAGGGAGTTAATACCAGCTGCCGCATCAGACTGGCCCTGCTAACCGTTGCTTCCATTGTGTGTATCTGTGTGAGCTGTGTAGCTTCTCTAAGATCAATATGTCCCAGAAGACTTCACACAGCAGAATCCTCAGGTGTAAGTGTGTGTGTGTTTTAGAGGTAGAGAAGAAGTGTGATAGATCACCTAGATTTGAGAGCAGCTTTGAATGTGAAGGTCAGATATTTTTTGCATATAACCGTTGGTTGCGTAGCCGAGCAAGTTTGTGCGCATGTGTGCGCGTGACGCAAGCAGACTGCAGATGCGATGACTGAAGCCCGACTGAAGGCCTGCACACACACACACATTCTGGAGGACACCTCAAAAACTCCACGGAAACGACCTTTGGCTGCCTCATTTGAATTCCTCACCTCTCCGTGAGAGCGAAGAAAATCACGACACAGTAAACAGCAGAGATTCATTTCAGCTCCAGCAGACAGTTCTCACTGGTGTCTCATCTTCTGAGTCTACATGTGTGTGATGTTCTGTGGAGAAGAACTTCAGCAGGGTTTAGAAGAGCTGCAGGACCTCTCACTGTGATCCAAGATGAATCAGAACATTAAAACATTCATAGCAAAAGATCAAAACTGCACTGTTGCACTGTTGTCTTCCTGTATCATGATCTCTGAACTACATTTTTAGGTCACTGTAAACAAGTATATCAAGAACGTAAATATAATTCACAGTTCACATCAGTGTAATTAATTCTGTCCCCAAACATGTTCTCATCCAGAATGGACACTAAGAACAGTTCACAACTGTGAAACACAATGTGTTTGTGTACAGTGTGTGTGTGTGTGTGTGTGTGTGTGTGTATTCAGGCAAGTGTTGGCATGTCTTTCACTTGCTGACTCACTCACACCACTGCCCATGTGAAACTGCTGTGGCAGAGAAAGAACATTTACACACACACACGCGAGTTCCACACTGAAGCACTATCACCTTCAGTTTAGCTTGATCTCCCAAAATAACATAGGGAAATAGGGAAAAAGCTGATACCCAGCTAAAAAATTTAGGTTCCAAAAACGTTTCTCTAAGAGGTTTCTAGGAATATTCTAGGAATGGTCAAAACAGTTTTTTAGACATTGTAATAATTATTATTGCTTGAATTATCACCGCATTATCAGTTACTTTTTAGAATTTGTTTGCTAAGAATATAGATTAAATATCGCATGAAAACCATAAAGTTATGTGGTATTTAAATGAATCTGTATGATGAGCAGTAGAATAAAATAAATGATTTGTGCTTGTTTTACAGTGAGTGGTATTTAAATGAATCTATAGAGGTAGAGTAGAGTGAGCAGTAGAGTGAAATAAGTGATTTGTGCTTGTTTTACAGTGAGTGGTATTTAAATGGAAACTACCTGGTTGTTATTGTGTCGTGCAGCATCATCTTGCCTCTGGCTTTAATGAAGCAGCTGGGTAAGTCCTCTGAACCCTCAGTTTCTCATGTCTCACAGTAACTCAACACTCCACTGGATCTGATCTCAGCTGTTATTAACTGAATGTATGATTATAGACTCACATTCTTTACAGAAATGTAATGTTACAATAATATATTTTGTTTAATTAAAATTAGATTCAGAGTAGTCAAAGAGTTAAAGCCTTCTGGGAAAATACCGCCACAGCTCTTCATTCTGTCTTTGTGTGTGTGTGTGTGTGTGTGTGTGTTTTAGGGTACCTGGGCTACACCAGTGGTTTCTCTCTCAGTTGTATGGTGTTCTTTCTGATCGCGGTACGTTTACTGTCTTGATTAAATCTGTTTAGCTCAGCTGTCATATGCTGTTTGTTTAGCTTTCTATTCTTGCTATTTTAAAATTTCTCTCTGAATAAAGTGTTAAGTGTGACAATTTTCTGTCTCTCCTTCCAATTAACGCTTTGTTAATGTAATCACTGGCAGGAGGGTTTAGAATATGCTCATGGTTTCCAGCAGCAGACTCAGTGTGTGAGGTTGTGTGACTGTGTGCAGTATTTTTAGAGTGAGGTTGGGTTTGCTCTTCACTGACCTAGTTTTGGAGGAGAGCTTTAATCTGCACACGGCTCCAGCTCTCTCTGTCCCCACGCTGTGTCATATCATCACAACCAAACCCTCCAGTCTTCAAACCAGACCTCCCCTTAAAAGATAATATTGCTCTTCTCTCCTTTCCCCTGCTCTCCTCTTCTCTCCTTCTCTCTTCTCTCCTCTTTCTCCTCTCCTCTCCTCTGCTCTGCTTTTCTTCATGAAGGATGTCATATCATGAAAATGGTGTGATTCGTGATTGCTTTTGTAATATCTTTTGTAATTAAAGCATTGCATATACTATGGAAACATCTTTACATTTCAGAACTGAAAACTTCTTCCACATTCACAAGTCATTTCTGTAATTAAGCTAAAGTAATGAATAATTTTAAATCCTTGGATAAGCCCAAAACTTTAACATTACCAGCCACACATACATGTCTCTGACAGCTGTTTGGGAAACTGGCTTTACTCAGTCAGAGTGAGGTATTAAAAACAGCCCTGAAAAAATAAACTGATGATAAGAAAAACTGTGAAGATCTCTGACAGACCATGTGCTGTGCAACACCTGCACGTCCTTCTGAAAGCCAGACTGAGCTTTACATTTAATCATTCAGAGCGACACTTTCACTGTGATCCCGTCACAGTGTAACTCAGTTTTTCCAGAGAGCACAAATAGACGTTTTGAAGTCACAGCTGCAAAAAATGTCTTGTTTATTTTTACGGGTGAGACATGGGCTGTAAAACGGTCATAAAAAGCAATGTTTTGATGCAAAAACCTGGACTAACATTTAAAGGGAAAATTAGTGAAATATTAAAATAACAAATCAAAAAACATTTTAGTGTGAGATTATATATTTGTGACATTAATGTTGTTTAATAACTTCTCTTCAGGTGATCTATAAGAAGTTCCAGCTGCCCTGTCCTTTTGTTGACTTTGGCCATAATAAAACTACAGTTGTGGGCTTCAACGCAAGTGTGGGGGTGGAGATGACCCCCGACGATGACCCCGCATGCACCCCTCGCATGTTTAACATCAACTCACAGGTGCCTCGTCATACGTTAGCCAGCATCTGAATAAAGCTGTGAAGTTCTTATCATGTGTCATGTGCTCTAAGACTTTAACCTGTTTAAATGACAAACTGCACTTGCTGAGAAACAGCTGTATGATTCGCAGACATCCTGGCTTCATGTTCAAGGTGTTCACATATCAGCTCTCCAAACATGCAGGAAAATCGGGGTTTTTCAGCTTACGTAATGAGAATGTGTATTTGCGTTTGTAAAGCACAAGATAGTTGCAAGCTTCCACAGACTCTGTGGTTTCAAGGTTTATTGCAAGCTGCTTAGCCAAATTTGGAAGATATGGGGAAGAACTGGCATGTAACTACAAGAAGAGAACATTCTTTCTGTTTCTTCTCATAGGGAGGAAAAGTGATAAATGAGATCTCCTTAACATCTCAGTTGTTTCTCATAGACGGCATTGAATTTACATGAAAATGGAGTGAAGACTTTAGCTCAAGACTTCTATGATAACTCCAGTAGTCTTGTTTCTCCTCTACATGATCAGAAGTATCATAAACAGTTCACAGATCAGTTCAAAGATGATCTGTAGTCAAGTCAGAAATCTCAATGTGAACTCAAACACGTCTCATTCAATTCTTCTGTCTCCATGTGTACAGAACCATCATTCTGAATGAACCTAAACCTGAGATCTGCTCAAGTCTGACTCAATCACAGCTACAGTTAGTTCTGTGTCATGTGCTGCAGCGTTTATTGGGCTTCAGGGTTTGGGGTTATGGTTGCTGCTGTGGTATCTATGGTAACTTGAGGTGGTCTGGTCTGTGTGTTTTTAACAGACGGCCTACACGGTTCCCATCCTGGCGTTTGCATTCGTGTGCCACCCTGAGGTGCTGCCAATTTACACAGAGCTGCGCAAGTAGGTGGCAAGTTCTTTCAGCAGGTCTGGGATCAGCGATGAGTCACGTTCTGCTTACGGATGTCATTATGCCGAGCACATCCGCCCATCTGCTCCACTGTCCAGAGAGCTGTGTGCATCCACCAGCCCAGAATGAGCATATCTGTGTCAGACTCAGACATGAATTATAATTAACCCAAAAATAAAGATTCTGTCAGTGTTTTTTGACTCCTGTGGAAGAAAAGAGATTTTCAGCAGACAAGCTCTCTATATATGCTGCAAATAACTTCCCCACAGACTAAATTAAACCATACAGTACATGGAGAAGATACGTGTGGCTTAGTTATTTCATAATGTAGAGAATTATTCAGTATTCAATTATAAATAACAATTATTTAAGATAGAATTATTATTAAGAAATACATTTTATGAAGCTGCTACATAGCTGAAATGTGAACTCAGATTATAATTGATAGAATAGTATTTAATTATATATTGTCACATGTGTGTAATGTCCTGATTTCAGCCCCACCAAGACGAAGATGCAGCATGTGTCCAACATCTCCATCGTTGTGATGTATGTCATGTATTTTCTGGCTGCTCTGTTTGGATATCTGACCTTCATCGGTGAGGCCTTTATTTATCTATCATACTATTACATCTGCTTTCCTTTCTCTTCATGAGGAAAAGTCGCATTGTGTGCTGTAGGCCAAACAACATGAGAAGATATTAGATGTGCTTGAGGTCATGATAACAGAGTCAAACATCTGTGAGCAGAGGTGCTGGACAGGTTTGTGACACAGCAGGGCCGTGCAGCTGCCGCAGTCTGTGAAGGTCACTCACCCGTCAAGTTCTTACAACAGTGTGACAGTGTGAGACTGAGAGAAAGGAGGAGGTTTATGTAGAAGAAAGATTTGAGGCTTGTGAAGATAAAGATTAATGTGCGAGTGAGTGAGTGAGTATTCATTGTGATGGAGATATCACAATGATTGTGACCTATACACATGCTTTCTGATGTCAGAGCTAATCATCTCTTTAAACAAACATGAGGATTTGAGGCTCCTGTTGCAACAGTGTTAGCTCACCCTCTAGTGGTCATTGTGTGTTAATGAAAGCTGTTAGCACTGTGGGCTAATTAGAATCTAACTTAAATGATTGTGTGTGTGTGTATGTGTGTGTGTGTGTGTAGATAAAGTGGAGGCTGAGCTGTTGCACACCTACAGTAAGATTGACCCGTATGACACCCTCATCCTGTGTGTTCGTCTGGCTGTGCTGACGGCCGTCACACTCACTGTACCCATCGTACTGTTTCCTGTAAGTCACACACACACACACACACAGTTTACAGCATTGTAATGTTTTAAATCCCCTAAATCTTACTCAGATCTTTCTGCATATTTAAATTATCATCAAGACTTAATTCAGTATGTTTATTGTGTTTACTGTTATAGTTGTATTAGTTGTTATTGTTGTAAGCCAGTTATTTTCTTGTCTGTCTTTAATGCTTTGTTTTTTCTCAGGTGAGGAGGGCGATCCAGCAGTTGTTCTTCCCAAATAAAACCTTCTGGTGGCCCCGTCACATTGCTATAGCCATCACCCTCCTCACCCTCATCAACTTACTGGTCATCTTCGCTCCAAACATCCTGGGCATCTTCGGGGTCATTGGTGAGTTTGCTGCTCTTGGACATTTCTGATGTTCTTCTGAGGTCTGATTAATTCTTTCTTCCTTTAAATGTTTTAAAAGTGTAGTGTTCTTACATGTCACCATAGCAACCTCAGAGACCTTAAAGTCTCCTTTATCTCCACGTGTATTAACATCTCAGACTGTAAAACTGTACTCACATGGCCATTAATTCCATCCCACCAGCATTATTTATCACCTCTGGAATGTGTGTATAATTATCAAATAAATCCCATAATCATTTTTCTTTTTAGTCCTAATCTCATACTTATCTCAGCAGCACTTACTGTTTCTCCCGTATGTGTGAGTTTCACAGACCTCCCTAAGAGAAGAATGTGTATTATTGTTCTTTAAAGGCGCAGACCAGCACCTGAGTAGTGCTGAGTAGTAGCACTCTGAGTACCCAGAGATTTCATTGACTCTGGGTTTTGTTCAGACTTAAACTCAGTCTAATATGAAAAGCCTCAGCTAAAGATTCTCTGATTTGGTCCTGAGGCTTGATGTTAGTGGAATATGACGGTCTCGGCTTACAGTATCTGTCTTGTTTTTCCTGCAGGTGCCACGTCTGCACCGTGTCTCATCTTTATATTCCCGGCCGTGTTCTACATCCGCATCGTGCCTGAGGAAGAAGAACCTTTGCGCTCGTTGCCGAAAATCCTGGTAAGAACTTACAGACGTATTTGATTCCTCCCGGTTCTTTCACGGTGGGATCTAGTTTCCTTCCTCTTCCTGGAATGTAAACGTTGTAAGCTTTCACACCGTTAGATAAAGGTTCTCTGAAAACTAATCATGCAGAGAGCTTTGGTGAACTGTGTGACCCAAAACCACTGTAAACTAGTTACAGCAAATAAACTAGTTACCCTCAAGTTACAGCAAACTGCTTCAGTTTCAGCTGAAAGTGAACAAGACAGTTTTTAACAAAACCTGAAAATGTAATTCTGGTATTTGTGATTATTTCATTAAGGCCCTCATCTACCCTATACTTTATTACAGTAATGGAAATGACATTTCCTGTATGCTAAACTTATTTCTCTTTAATGTTTGTGGTGAAATATGACCATATGAACATTTCTTCATGAGATTCAGCCGGTCACATGTATGGTCACTTCAATGACATCACTGATTTGCAATCATCAAATACATTAATAATCTTCTCTCTCTCTTTTTGTTTTTTATAGGCTGTGTGTTTCGCCTTGTTAGGAGTCTTATTTATGATAATGAGCCTGAGCTTCATCATCATTGATTGGACGTCAGGGAACAGTAAAGCAAGCAGTGGTCACTAGGCCTCGCCCTCTATTGTTCATGCTTTTTTTTATATGTTTTGATTATTTGGGGTCAGTAGTTAGGACGGATGCATTATCTCTCAGTGACCATTCATTGCTTTTTCAGTATGATTGCTACTTTAGTTACAGATTTCTAGATTTTCCACCTCTTTCATTCAATCAAGGCATTTTCTGTTACCCGTGTGTGGTGTAAATGGGATGTTTTTCATCTGAGGTCGCCCCATTTCAGGTCGGCATTAATTCCATTCAGTTTTAATAAGCAGTGGGTGAGGCATTGAAATATTTAGTGTAAAACAAGCTTGAAACTTAGTGAAGAACTAGAAGATTTAGTGTTATTGCTTGAAAACTAAAGTCTGTAATAGTTAAACCCACATTACGTGCCATAGTAACAGCACACGCAGTCTGCAGACCGCAGAGTTTGCAAACAAAAGGGATTTTGCATTCTAACCAAACGGACTCACCAGCTGGCCCAGCCTCCCGTCCGCAGTAGCATCCGGTTACTTAATATCATAACCTTTGACCTTCACTGGAGATGAGAAGCCACAGGAAGTGCTCAGTTCTGATTGGACGATCAGTGCTTGTTAAAAGTGTCTCACTCTTTTAATTGGGAGGTCATCATATCTCATCTTAGATACAGCAATACTCTCTGCAATAGCTGGCTGTGAGTTATCAGACACTGGAGGTTGTTGAGAGGTCATTGCCATGGCAACAGGTGACCTCGTCTGAAATCCTGACTTGATTTGGCTGCAGTCTATTACACAACTTCAAATTTATGCAAAGTGTACGTTTAACACAATGTATACACTGTACATGTGTCACGTTTTTATATGGATTTATGAAGTTTATCCTTTCTACAGTATTTAGAGATATATATGAATAGATATAGAAGCATAAATATATATAAATATAAGAAAATTTAGATGAGCATTCCCGTTAATCCGATATCTATCATGTCCCTTTACAGTATTCTTGAGTATTCAGCTAAAGTTTCACTGTTAAAATTTCAATTTAGATTGAAAACATGACAGAATTATACATGCACAGTTTCCTCAATGACGAGATAAAAGGCAAATTTTAAATATCATCTATGTATACTGCTGGTTGCAATAAGAAAGCACAGATATTCAGATTGGAAAATATTTATTCAGATTGGAAAGCACAGTTGCTTGTACAGTAGGGTCAGTTTATCATGGTCTCATGTGCATCCTGCTGACAAACTGAAACCCTTTGAAAACTTTGAAACACTACAGAGATACAGAGATAACCAAAAAAAAGAAATATTCACAGGGTCCTCTCCTTGACTGGAGAACAAACATGATGCTTTGGTGCACAGTAATGTTTTAATTAAGGTGAACCTGTCTTGCCTCAGTGTGGACTGGTGATGTTCTCCGGTCATCTGTATTAGACTTCGCCATAATATCAAGTTTTATTTTTAGGTAGGGTGGAGAAATAAACACGTAACTCAAGTTATTTCATGGTTTCAGAGGTTGGTTCTCACGCGGGTCGTTTGGTGACTGATAATTAAACTGTAGCACTTTCAGTTAAAGCACAACTTCCTCTCAATCTCTTGAACTAGTGACCAACTACAATTGTGGCATAATCATACAGTAATATATTTTGTAGACAGTTATACGAACAAAGCCTATGTACTAATAACTGTAAATTGTTTAAAGAAAAAACACTAAGTAATGTGTGAATGTGTAACATGGTACATGAATATTTTAATCTCATCCTAAATACTATAAATGAAGCACTTACTGGCTCATAATGATGGAAGAGGAGACAGTGTGGTGTTGTAGTGTGTGTAACGGTGTGTACAGTATGTGTGTGTGTGTGTTTTCTCCTCTTCTGGCTTATGGAGAAAGAATACTTCAGTCAGTGTATGTACTGTAATGGGCTGGAAGATGTTGAAATGAGATGTGCATTTAAATTGTGGTACTTTTTGTTTATTAAGTTTGTCTGTTTAATTATTGTTTAATGGATAGACCAGCCACAAATATTAATATATGATCATATCTGTGAACCAGTATCAGCATAAATACATATCTAGCTGTTTATCTTCAGTGTTTTAAATGTCCCTGATGCTGCATAAAGGGTCTGTAAGACAGCAAAAAAAACTGTATTATATTAAAGATACAATCTGTACTTCCTAATATATGTTGAAAAAGAGACGTTCTCTTTCCTGTTTAGATGAATGCTTTACTGATTGCAAACGTCTGTAGGGTTCATTACTGAAGCGTTGCATTGACGTGGCCCGAAATGCTCATTTATTACTTTAATCTTTCTCGGTAAAGAAAAGTCTAACTGTGTGTTCCAGTGGTGATGATTTGTTAACTGTAGTGGTTTTTCTCACTCATTAGTGTGGTTTATGAAGCACAAAAGTGTCTCAGCGGTGTGTGTATGTGTGTGTTAATGTGTGTTCACAGCCTTGAGAACTGTATGTGCTAGATGTCAAAGAACTGCCAGTATTCTGTCCCTCTTTAAACATACCAACAGCTCTCGAAGATTTCTGAGTTTCAGAGAAAAAATAATAAATAAAAACATTTTGCATATTGAAAATGAAGCCTCTATGAAGCCTCTTTAAAACTCTATTTAAACACCCCATTTGTTACTATAATTTAATATGATTAAATACAATAAAGGGATTGTTTAAAAAACTATTTTCAAAAATTAATTTCTTACCTGTAGCTTAGCCTGTAGCACATGGCATTTACAAAGTCACGGGTTTGATTCGCAGGGAACCCACACACTGATAAAATGTGCAGTTTGTGCATTTATAAGCTGAAAAAATGCCATAGTGCAAAATCTCTAAATGCTCCATAAAAAAGGCTTCATTTTCTTTAAAGCAACATATAATTTCTTATTTCTTTTGCCATAGTTACAGGTTTAGAGAGATTAGCTCGAAAAGATTGATTCCCTGGTGTATTTTAAGAGAAATGACTCAATACAGTGGATGGACCGACATAAACATATATGATAATATGATGATGGTAGTTAACCAGCAAGATCTTATTAACTTACAGTATCATATAGCACATAACAGAAATATGAACTGTTTATAAACACTGTTCCATTTCAAAAGTACAATTAGCAGAAGTGCCCCAGAAATGACCCTAAACAGCAAAATTCCCATGATGCTGTTCTTCCGTCCCTGTGATTTTAAAAGCAGTTTTGTTTGTAGTTTCTGAGCTAACATCTGGCCTTACAGTAGCACTTTCTAATCACCTGTGGATTGTACTGTTGTAAAATCACCAAATGTTAAAAGTATCACAAGTTATCAGAAGGGGGACATTTTTAATTGTCTATTTACCAGCTGTGTGTTTGTGTCCAGTCACCTTGTGATGTAATGAAAGTTTCATGTTTGTAACAGTTGACAACATTTATAAATAATGTACATAAATGTAAACCCTTTATTACTTATATTATTAAACCCTTATATTATTATAAGCACATCTATAGTTTGTATATTGTAAATAGTCAGATGATGTTTTAGTCTGATGATTAAAATGTAATAATTTTTAAAACTGCTTTTTAAAAGCCAGTTTATGTCTTTATTTTCAATATTCTCAGTATGGAGTACATTGCTGGCAGTTAATGTACTGTAAACGATGTTCAAATAAAAATGAATAAATAATATTTTGTGTCTTTGGTGTATTTCACACACAC
>JAZGTK010017444.1:0-12273 GCA_036877625.1 Ambastaia sidthimunki
GTGGGGAGGGGGGGGGAAGGGGTACTTATATGGCATGTAAGGGGACACCCTGAATGCCAGGCCTCCCATGATTCACAGAGCCAATATAGCCTCTAAGGCTAAAAGATTTTTCTAGACTCCTTTCTTCTAAGGTGCCTCATCTGTCTTCTCAAGCCCCAACTAGAGGCCAATCCAAAGTTAATGATCACCATGAAACAAAATTATTAATCATGTTATTTTATTAGACATGTATTAATAAATGCAGCCTTAATTCTGATAATGGGTTAATGGAATGTTAGTGTTAATTGACAGATCCTATGGACACAGACAAGCATTCCCAGTGCATCCTGGGATTGCCCATTGAACGGCACCACCAGTTTGAATGAAATTCCTGTCAATTATCACCACGCATTTCAATTTTAACAATTTTTACACAGCTCATCAAAACTGTCAGCTGACATTGCTTACATTTCTTAGCTTCTTTATTGCATTAACAGACTGGGAATGGCATCTACAAGATAATGTTATCTTGTTTGTAATGCTTTAGGGACAGAGCCTCACGTCACAGCTTTAGACAAGGAGCAAGTGGCAGTGAGAAACTCTTGATACGCTCTAATTGCTCTCATAGAACAAAGATAAGACGACTCTCTGGTCCACTAGCATTCTCTCCCGCCATCACAGTCTGCACCGAGACATCACAAGATAACAACTAAGAAATTGCCTGTTCACCCGACCTAATTTGGGACACAGCTAAGTTTAGCCCTCTTTGTCAATGGAAGAATTTAAAGTAATACTGTAATGAATGTTCAACAATCAAGCTTTTAATAGGCAGCATTTCAGAAAATAAGTGTGACATTGCTGGCATACAGTATGTGCCCTTACATTGGCTTGACAATGCCAATAACATACTATTATTGTGCAATCCTAGGTTAGTAAGACCAAAATTTTACTGTTATATGTCCTATGCATTTTTTAGCTTTTTAAGACCACCACATAGTATCAATTATAATTTAAAAAACAAATCATCTGACCCATTGTATGGATTAAAATTTCTATCTAAACTCCCACTGAAAATTTGACTGTAACAAATTATAGAGCTTTTTAGCTATGTCCATCACACTTTGCAAGGACCTTTATTCTGTTAGTATGCTTTATTTTACCTAAAAGACAGGTTTTGAGTAGCAGAGTATTAAAAACCCTCTTTGAATGTTAAGAGTCTGACTGCATGTTCATGAATCTGTTTATCTATCTGAATGTACAACTTGTATAACCTTTTAAACCGTTTAAAACTTCCTTTCTTATTACATGCTATGACTGAACCACAGGTCCTGAAGGCAATCCTACAAATAAAAAGAAACTGCATTTTAATGTGAAGTTTCACATATGCACTTATTTGTCCTTAAACAATTTTTTGTTTAACCATCATGGGTTTCATTTATTTGCTGAATACATATATGAGGCATGCTAAATGTCTTCATAGAAGATCAACAGATAGCAGCTGTTCAGTTTTTGCACTACCAACATGGTTTTAATACGCTGATATGACATCTGCGCTCACACCTGCCACGCTGCTACATATTGACAACATGTATTCCCATTCAAACCTTTCTGGTAAATATTTTAAACCTATTCAGGCTGCTCAACAGTGACCTGCAAAACCATTCAGCTATACAAAAGTAAAATGCAATAACTGAAGCAGGTCTGAAACATGAAACGAACACGTGTGCGCGGATGTCCCATACAAGACCTACACACGATATAAAGCGTGACAAAGACAAAACAGTCACAGCATCACCGAATTATTAGTACTAACTGTTAATAATAAATGCCAACAGAAACATTCACATGATCGCAAATTTAAAACAGGCATTAGGCATCAACAACTAAATCGACTACAGAATAAGCTGTTTTAGACTTCAGACATCAGTGTTTTCATGCGCCTGCAATCACTAAGCGCCCCAAACCCGATGCAAAGTCCTGCTTATGAGCCTGTTGCGTCTATTTATATACAACAAACAACCAAAGGCAAAATATTGTAGAAAGTTTTTGTTTAACCTACACTGCATGGTAAAAGTTGGTTTATACTGATACTTGCTCTGTTTACTCCAGTGGCGAGGGATGTCACTCTCAGCAGATCCCTGGTGTACGTAAACACCTGCTTACAAGGGGACGTAAATTTACAAATCTTATTACGGCGAAGGCTTGGTTCATTAATATTAAATGTTCAGGCCTTGCTGCATTGTACAAAGGCAGACATTAAAAAATGGCCACTAATCAGCTGGCGAATTGACTACTACGGCGAAATGCGTGACTCATAAATATTAATTATGGGGCGTGTCGTTCGCCCTGTAGGTCTAAGGCTCATGAATATCAATAATCTTTTGTGAATGGACCCCTAGTAAGGTTACCAGGCAACGCAAGCAAGACCTAATTAATAAGCATGAGGACAGTCTTCGCCATAGTATGATTCGTCATTTCCCACACGGGACAGTGAGGCGGGGCTGGAGGGATTTTAATTAGAGAGGAATTATTAAAGCTACAGGCTCTCCAGTGCACTGAACTGTTCTGAACACGGGTCAGTGAAACGTATCTATTTAAAAATGTCTATATAACAAAGACATTTTTTAAGGTTTCTAAGATATTTATAATTATCAGCCACTGGGTTATGCTTATTAAACTGTTTTATTAATCTAAAGTAATATAAACATAATAGGTCATTCTTGTTTAATTGTACAGTCACTTACTCGTATCTCTTACTATTTATTTATTTTTATTTGCTTTATTTTAATTTATAGCTGTAATTTATTAGAAGTGGAATTTGGACATAAGGAAAACGTAACTAATGTTATTTACAGCGTCCCCTGATGTACAAAGGACATGGCTCGCAGATTTGAGGAGAATAGCGGACCCCAGAGGATGTGTCAGTTACAGTGGCTGAATAAATGAATGGCTGTGCGGGACACACTTGAGGGGTCTCCGTGCCACATGAGGTTTTCATACAGCTTCTGCCACCCCAGATCAGATAAACAGTACTTCCCAGAGCTGGGATAATATATGAAATTCCTGATGTGTCCTTGTTTTTTCATGTTCAGAATCAGATATCATGTAAATGCCTTATATTTTTGCCTTGTATAAAACATTTCCATATGTGTCTCCCAATGAAGATATTATCTAAATATTTAATTTAATATTATTATCACATTGAAATGGATGTTATTACTTTCAACCAACTTTAAAACTTGCATAACCCTGTGAAACATTGTGCTAATGTATCCCAATCTTTGTAATGTTTAATGTAATATGTGTCAGTACTATCAGCTGAATTAGAAAATAGCTCATTGCTCAGAGAAAGACACTGTCTGAGAGCTGAGGATGCATTGTTTGAAATAGAGAACAGAGTCTTTTACAAAAAGTACGAAATAAAAAAATGTCTCCTTATTGGGATATATTTAATAATTATCCAGTACCAAGAAATGTAGTTTTTGTAACATTAGTAAATTCAACTGGTGGGTTTTGGTGAATAACGACTTTAATCCAATGTAAAAAGTAAAACTAACTTAATTTCATCAAAACGACAGAAAGAACTGAAAATCAATCCTATGCAGTTCTGTATCTGGCCAGAGGGGGAAGATATGTTAAAATGGGGTCCATTTCACCTGCACAATAAACACTGGCACAACCAGAGAGAGAGAATGATTAAAGTTTCTTGTGGTAATAAGTCATATAATTTCCTAATATTACATGAAAGCCCATCCATGTGAGAAGCAAGAATGACAAGTAACTAGAGGCAATATGCAAGTGAATGTGTTACCAGCCTAATAATTGCTTTGCTATGATCCTCTGTACCACTGAATAAACCTAAGAATTATAACTAAGACCACCAAGAGGGAGGAATCAATGTTCAAATCATTACTGACAGCTCGCACTTGCGAGGACAGTCATGGCTGAAGGCTAGAGAAGCATCTCTATAAATAAAACCAGCTGTGAAAGTTCAGTGACCATCACTTCTGTTTATTCCAGACTTTCTAGACTGATAAATGTCAGTTTATGATGGAAAAAAGTAAACCAATATTTGGGAATATTATTATGATAATATCATTGTATCATGATATCATTTTTGTGTGTGGAACAAGTAAATGACCAAAATGTAAACAAAATGTAGAACTGTGACTTTATTTAAAAAAATTAAATTGGAGCAACCAAATAAGAGCATTACAGATAATTCAAATAATGATACATATACAAATATATGGTGTATTTTAACAAATAATATACACTATGAGAACATACAAAACTATATAGTTTCTGGGAAGGAAAAACAGGAAACAGACCATTAAATAAAAGACACTAGAGTATAGAACACTAGAATAATTCATGATTATTTGCCAAAACATTTAGAACAGTAGCCACCATTACATTTAATGTACAGCCAGTCCTACAAAAATATAATTGAGTAAAAGGCAACATAATCTTATAAATATTAACAGTTGATTATAATTTGATGGTGTAAGCTAATATGATTATTCAGACAACTGGTCTTATGAGGAACATACACAATAATAAACATTAAAAAAGCCGTTTTGTCCCGCTGTTTGAGTATGTACTTCATGAGTATGTACTTCAAGAGTATGTACTTCAAGAGTATGTACTTCATGAGTATGTACTTCATGAGTATATACTGCGTGAGATCATTATTCATTGGGGTGCTAACTTGATGGATTTATGGAGACACACACAGCACGCTTGATATAAACTGAACACATTTTCTGATGGTGGCACTGTTCAGTGCTTTCTGAGATGATGATGTGTCTGCAGGCATAGGCAATGGCTTCTGCTGTTTATTCCTATTGAATTTCAAAGCAACACAAAAAACCCTTTTTATTTCTGCAATCATTTACATCTGTTACCAAGATTATCAGATGATAGCAGTTGTACTGTAGGAGTAAGTCATATGCTTCATGGTGAATTCGCTCTGCTCCTAATCAACAATGTGATAACGCATAAAGCCAAAGAAAGATTTGGAAACTATGATAACATATTCAGAATTAAATTTCACATTCTTAATGCTGATGTTTTCAGGGTTATATTGTAACACATATATTCAGAACATACACATAAACTATGTAAGCATATACAGTAGACCAGTACAAATAAAACGATTGTGAAATATCATAACATCTACAAATACTTGAAAATGCACTGCATGAGAAACTTTTACAAAACAAGAAATAATGAGAAATAATTGTAAACACAATTTACCTGAATCGTTTAGATCACCACAGTAAGCAAAACACATTCAGGCAGAATGAAGATGGTGACCTAAACATCAAGGATACCAAATTTGAAGACGGTATCACAAACACTGAGTGCTGCTTCACCTAAATGTCTGGTAAAAAAAATGTGTTAAGAAAACCTATAATGTACAAGAAACAAAAGCTGGTATCTGTAAGCAGATTAAAAGATCTTGTCCAGTTTTTTCAGATGGCTTTCTCCAGCGCAACTAATATTCTTGGTCTGATTTTCCAAAGATAATAATAAGTACTGTCACTATACCTGAATGGTTTTGATGCTGTTAAATTTACCCTTTAAAACAAAGGAAAATAAAGATATTGGAACTTGTAACAGCTGAGGTAAAATCATCATATAAATGTATTTCACATGTAAAAGGAAGACATCAATTCACAATTTTACATTCTGTAATACAGAGGACTGGTTACTTCCGAATTCCCGTTGCTAAACTTCTACACCACATAACACGATTACTCACAAAAACACATTGACACAAAGTTCTGACACAGAGTTATTGAGGGCGAGGCTTTTCTATCTGAGGGTTCTCAGGTGTTCCAGTGGAAGTAGAGAGATGTACCGCCCCCTGTTGGGCTCCTCCGGAAGAGTCCCTGCTGAGGGAATTTATCCCAACATTCCCACTAGACATACTTGAGTGGCTGCTTCTGCAGCTGGGACGTGCCGAGGGCAGGAAAGAGCTGGACTCAGAAGTGACAACAATACTGGGGATCCGACCAATCGTACCTCTGGAAACAGTCATTTCTGTATTATTGCCAGCCTGCAAACAACAGTAAACCAATTATAAATATCTGCACATACAAAATAAAAATCACAAAGGCTTAGCAATGAGATTAAACAGAGCAAGTGGAGACTCAGATTTTTCTAGTGGGAAAAAACCCTGTAATCTCATTTGTGTCACTTCTAATGTCTAAGAGGATGTGAGCAATGCCTTAAACTATGTTTAGATTTGCCAAAATATTTCCAAATTGTCCTGATGAAATTCTTCAATTAACTGAACAAATTTCTACGCTGTCTGCATTAGACCAAATTGCTTTACTATCCACATTATAGCTTTATCTGTTTGTGTTTATTTCATTTTTCCTAAAGTCTTTCAAGAGAAAAATCAAAACAAAGATGTTCATTGAGTAAATGAACTTAAATGAGTACTGAGTTGTGAACACAAACACTGTAAATCATGAACACACACCCGGTAACTAGCCTTCCTCAAGAGCACTTCACCTGATTCCTGCCAGCATTGGGAATCAAACTAGCAACTTTCAGGTTACAAGTCAGACCCTCTAACCAGTAGGTCACAACTGACTACTGGTAACCATTTATTTACTTGGTGCAGTTATTGTTCTTTTTAAATCTAAAATGAGAGACCGGATATAAAACAGCATTAAAAAGCACATTAAATCACATTAAACAGATGTCCCCAGTAGCACTACCACTATTTAACAATTATTTAAACAGTTATGCTCCACATGACCTCTGTGACAAAATATTAACATCATTCTATAATCTAAAATTCTATAATCACATGAATTATTATCATTTAATCGCTTGTCCTTTAAATATGACAGACCACTGAAAGCTGGTTATTGGAATCATTCTTTCAAGGGCACATTTGTTCTACAGCAAGAAGTATTTATTGAATACATCTAACAGTAATTTTATTATGTGCTTTTCAAGCCAAATTCAAAATCATTTAAAATCTATTCACTTATAATCTTGTTTTCTTAACAGGGCAGTATGATTCATCAAATTGCAGTCAAGACATTAGAACAGGCCTACATATTTTTCCCACACAGATATTAAGGGCACAGATTTGATTGACAGCATGAATTCCTTTCAGAACTTATAAACCAAAAAGTTTCAGAGTTTCTGAGATTAGTTTCATCTAATTTTAGCAATCATACCTCCTACAGGATTGTATGAAAGGTGTGCCGTCATCAGAGAGATTGGTTTATGTTAAACTTAATCAGACTCACAGTCGACTTACAGCTAGAGGAAAATTACGATCAGGTTGAGTGGGTCCGACCACAGATGCGTCGTCCATATCAGAGGAGCTCTAGGTGACAAATAACAGTGATGTGACTACTTAGGTACTGTACTGAACATATAGGGAAGCTAACACATCATCTTAGGTTGTTTTTTTACAAGGCATTAGAAGATAACTGGGGCTGTCGAGCTCCAAAAAGCAGAAAATACAACCACAAAAGTGACCTAAAGGTATTATATTCCATATCTTCTACAATAGCTTTGTGTAAGGCTGAAATTTCACTATTTTGCACACAAACTCTACTGGTTCTCACTAAGATTAAACACGTGGTAGCATCAATACGGTCTGACACCTATGGGGTCACCTTTTCAAAAATGCCTGAGTCATGGCTTTTGAGCTTAGACTTGAAGCTGGACGAGTTACATGGTTTGAAGTCTGTGACCTCCGCAGTGTCCCTGCTAATGTCACATGACACTTGCCGGCTAGCTGGCCTGGAGCCCATGCTGGAGAGATCAGCCTCAGTGTCTGTCCAGCCCTGAGGATATTAAAAATATACAAAACATGCACAAAATGCCCATATAAGGATATAAGTGACATACAAAGACATAAAATATGTGGAATGAACAAGAAATGGCGCTTACAACCTTGCAATTCATTTTGGTAATATGGCATACTTCAAAGTGAAACAGGATGTTAAATAAGAATAAAATGGGCAGGATTTAAGTTGTTTAAAAATTAGACAAAATTATGTTTTTTATATAATATGTGAATTGGGGAGGAGCTTATAATTACATGTGACTTTAAACTTACATAAACCTTCATGCACACACATCCTGTGAGTAAACACAGAGCTCTTTACAAACCATGTAAAGATCTATGTAAAGGCTGACACACTCACAGATTCACTGTCAGAGGCTGAGGAGAGGCGAAACTTTCCAGTGCTGGTCCGGCGGAATGGCCCGGAGATATCCGAGGACTGACTCGTGACAGTGGAACGACGTGTGGACATTAAGCTGCTGTGGAACGAGTGGAGGTCACGCTTGGGGACACACAGCAACATCCGGAGACATGGAATGTATTTCGCTATGGCCACCCTGAGAAAAAGATCCATTTCACACAGAGCATGAAAGAATCCAATCAGTGGACACAGATCTGTCAATAGCAAACGCTGCTCTTCTGTCATGTCAAATAATCGTGTTTAGCTACAATTGACAAAACACTGTGTAAAATACTAATGAGAAATTACTGGTAGATTTACTGATTGGTTTATGCACCATTGTACTGTGTGTGTTATTATAGTCAGTCTGTAAACAAATATCTACTGGCATGACAGGTTAAAGCGTGCTTGAGAATACTTTAAAAATATCTAGTATTCCATATGAACTACAAAAGAACACATGACTGCATGTGCTTATTTATTTTTCAATTTTTATATCAATTATTATAAACATTTTATGTAACTTATTAACTTTAAGTTGCATGCAATGACCTCACAGATCAGAAAAAAGTGCTTTGATATTGTTATTTAGGGTTTGGGGGGCAAAAAACAAAAGAGCCTTTTACCCCCTGGGGTGTTACTCCACAGCCAGAATTCTCTGATTAATTGCTCTCTATGCTCGAATGGATATTCAGGTTAATAATATTCAGGTCAAAATGGAATTGTACAGTAAACTCATAAGCACGACCTGTTTCTGACGTCACTGATCAACTTGTGATTAAACACTTGTAAAATTAAAACAATCACAATTTGCCTCAAGTGTTTCATCTAAATGGGGGCCAGAGCAGGTCTAAATCTAATCACATGTGACCCAAGCTCTGTGTTAATGGACAGTGTGTTTGAGTCCACCAGTCCGTCTTTCATAACCAGTTTGGGAATTAAAAATGAGCCGGTCTGGGTTATAAACATTTTGAATCAGAGAATCAGGTGTGACTCCAGTACCTGTATTTGGGGTGTGTGATGGCATAGATGATGGGATTGTGAATGGCTGAAGCTTTGGCTATTACAGCAGGTACTGAATTCATATATGGTGTGAGCATATCAGCATACCTGAGAAATACAAGATAAACATGTATATACATTAATTAACACACACACAATGCAAATCTAAAGCAGTCTATATTGTGTACAAAGATTAATCATTAAATGTATTATTCGGTACATTTATATACAGCATATATGTGCCTGAGTGTTTGTATATGTGTAAGGATAAAGATTTATTCACCCAGCAAACGCTGTTAGTGCCACAGTTGAATAGGGAGACCAGGAGATGACGTACATTAGAATAACAATAAGAGCGATTTTTGCCATCTTCCATTCGTTTTTCAGCCGATTAAATCTTTTCATTGAGTCTCGCATATTATCCCCATTAATTTTGCCCACAGCTCTTTAACAGACACACAAATCAACAGTTAGATGCTAATTAACAACATCCCTTCAAAAGGCATTTATTAACACTAATTATCAAGCCCTGTTGGCCATCAAAATTTCATTTATTGTAATTACATCTATTTTAGCTATACCATATTTTAAAATGAATTAAAATATATAACACCTGTTAGATCTGTTTAAATTAAGTTTAAAAGAAAGAAATATCAGGTTTTTAATGTGGCCTTAATCTTTTGGATCCCACTGAACATTACATAATAAAAATTCTAAGGATCTATTAAAGACTCACTCATTGGTGCTGCGAATGGATCGGAAGATGAAAAAATAGCAGTAGATGATGATGATGAGTGGAATGAAGAAGACAAAGATGAAGAGGAGCATAGTGTAAGCTCGCACGGAGGGTGTGAAGGTCATATAATCCCAAGTGCAGGAGGTCAACAGCCCTTCTGGAACATAAGCACCTGCAGGACAGATAACTGAGTCTGAGTCTGTGAAGCTTTTTACACTCCAAGAAATAATGTAAAAAATTAAAAAGTCAGATAGAAAACGGATTGAAATAAAAACTTTCTCTGGCTGCTGTACAAATGCAATGAAACATTCAATGCACACAACTGGGGATAGTTTTTAAGTATGCCAAAATATTTCTTATCGGCACTAATCACAGCCTGTCTTATGCGTACGGGCTGCAGGTTTGGGGTTGGTGTGCAGATTTGCAAAGAAAATATAAGCTGTCACAAATGTTAAAGGAGACCCTTCATGTGAAGAGTAAGTTGACTGAAACCTGAGACAGAGAGTTTTAGAGAGACCAAAGCAGCCGGCTTTATCGGTCTATACCGTCACGCTAAAAGCCTGAGTCCTCAGAGACCTTCACTCAGCACAGATCAGACTTTAACAGTGAACTGTTTGCAGACCTGCCATTGGTTACACTTACAACACACATTTAAACATTACATAAGCGTTGACATTTGCCCTTTAGAAATGGAATTTATTGAAACATTTGCATTGGCCCTAAACCTATTTAAGTGGCCCTAAACACCTAATCCACACCTAAATGAATTAATGAATCTTTGCATTAATAAAAAAATATACTAACTTCCGTAAAGCTGCTAGTGCTGCTATAATTTATTAGGACTGGGATGGTCTCAGGCCACATGGGTTCAAAAGAGGCTGTGCACCCATCACTTACTCCAGCCAAAGAAGGGGGGCAGACTCCAGCCAAGTGAATAGGCCCAGGCTCCCAAGAGAATCAGAAGAGCTCTCTTCTGTGACAACACGCCGATGGAGGCCAGCGGACGTGTGATGACGAAATATCGATCCACGGCAATGACCGTAAGGGTGATCATGGAGCAGATTCCAAATAAAGCCCCGCAGAATGCATATAACTCACAACCTGGAGACCATGAAACAGAATTAGGCAGGTCTGAATGGAACTATATACTGTAAGAAATATTAGACAGTTTAAACATTTCCAGAAAGAACGGCAACGACGTGAACTAAAATACCTAGAATATGCGATTCATATCACATCATATCTGCCCTCATTAAGTACAATTTTAATAAATATGATGCTATTTTAAATACAAGTGGAATGTATAAGTGTTACATAAACACAAACAAAAATAGACAGAAAGAAAGTGTCTGAAAGTCCAGGGAGGTAAGAAAAATGTATTGCACATGCAACAAGGAAGAATGATCTGCAGAGAATAGAGTAACAAGTGACTTCACATCATTTTGACACACAGTCTGACAATCTGCTAATCCATCTGAAAGAAAGACATTCACACACCTGTCTTCTGTCCTGTCAAGTCATGTGTAAACAAAATAAACAAAACGACTAGCAATGCATTTATATACACGTATATATTTAATTTATGATAACTTTGTTTTTTCTCAGAACACATTTACCAGATGCAATTTTATTATTAATATTAAATAAAAGGTTCTGTTGCTGCAGATAATCCTCTAACTCATCAGGAAATCTCCTACACCTTGTCAGATTATGCTTTCAGGTTAATCTGTTCTGGATTCGTTCTGAGAGCATTTTTGTGAGTTGTATCTGATTGCGTGTGAAAGCTTTAAAGGGAATCAAGCATATGGTTGTCACAATCAGATTGATGATGCTTATAATTGTGCTGTTTTATGGTTTACAGAAACAGGAAGCATGCTTTGTATCTTAACCCTTTCCATCACATGAAACTGGGTCACATTTAACTTCCAGAGGGGAGCTGACAAACCTTGTTCAAATGCACCTTATGCAGGGTGACCAATAGCAGTGAGACAGATAATACAATACAAAATACAAACTTTTGTTTGAAAACTGTTGGTCCCACAATAAGTTTAATGTTTAGCATGACATTCATTTTAAGGTGAGCTATATTTAAAGTCTGCTATGAAAAACGTTTTTGTTTTACTGTAGTCTCTCAACAGGCATTGCCTCCATCAAGCATTAAAATGTTGTACTCTTGGTAAAAATTGTAATTGTGTACGGCTGATGTTATTGCCTCCTTTTGACTTATTGCTTTTTTGTTTTCCTCACCTTGTAAGTCACTTTGGATAAAAGCCGTCTACAAAATTGCAAAATGTAAATGTAAACTGTAATACATTATTGTATGTTACTGTA
>JAZGTK010017445.1:0-12272 GCA_036877625.1 Ambastaia sidthimunki
CTTCCACTGAGTGTGTGTGTGTTTAGTGTGGAAAATGCTTTAAACTGCAGATGTCATTTAAATCATGCAGATATTTGTCTTCCTCAAAGCTGCTTTAAAAAGACTTTTTTCGCCATGACTGATGTAGGACTTCACAACTCAGGTCATTCAAAATTCAATTTTGATTCATTAGTTTGCTATGTGATTGTGTCTTTCAAATGTTACTGTGTTCTTCTATCTCTGGGCTGCCTGGCTTTCTTAAAACTCAAACCTCTTTTAATCAGCTGTGATCACATCTCGCCCTCCATCACTCCACTTTCACTCAAGTGATGAGAAGAATTGTCTGGAAGCCTGAGGAGATGCGTCCCCTACAGTAGAGTTTAACAGTGTCTGTGTGTGACGACAGGAGAAATGTCAGCGTGAACAGGAGAAGTTAAAGCAGGAGTGGCAGAAGGAGGTGGAGGAGGAGAAGAGACACCATGAGGAGGTGCTGTGATTGTGTAGTTGCGCAGTACTCTGACATTGTCATGATATTATATCTATAAATTAAGTTCAAGTACCAGTTATTTATTTTAACACTAGACAATGGTACAAATAAGTTTGCCATATTATTTAATTGTAAGCAATATAACAGGGTCTCCAATCCATGTTCCTGGAGGTCCATAAACAAATCAGAATCAGAGTCTCGCTCTGATCTAATTCATCACACCTGCTGGATGTTTCTGTCAGTCTCAAACATCATGACCAGCTGCTTCAGATGTCATGTGTTAGTGTTAGAGTTTAACTCATCAGATCTGTGGACCTCAGTGAAGACCTCTGCAGTATACATTTATCAAAATGAGGTTGATGTCTTTCTCTGTCAGTACAGGAGCGGAAAATTCTGGAAGAGACCGTGACCCCACTGGCCCCTCACGTGCCGGTCACACTCTTTTCCCTTCCCAACACCCACAGCACGTTACGCTCCCAGCCTGAGCAAGAACACAAGCAGGACAGAGTGCAGACGGTATGAGTTACAGTAAAGGTTTACAGTAAGAGATGCTGTAAATGATACTGACTGTATTTCTCACACGTCAGAGCTCTGAGATCTGCAGACAGTCAGAAAACATCAGCGGTGTGGCCCACAGACAGACGCCGTTACAGATGACAGTAAGGTCTGAGAACAAACCGGAAGAACTTTATCTAAAAATGAAGTTTACAGTTCTCAAGTTTACGGTGACCATGTCTGTCAAGCTCCAGAGAAGACAAAACACTGTGTGTGATTGTATGAGGCATTAACAGCAGACAGCACTGCTCAGAGCCTTTGAGTCTGACTGTGAGTGCAGCGATACAGTTATGAGGATCTCTGTGAATCTGGATCTGTTCTTCACATATCATATAACTGCAGGAGATCGAGTCATGTGAACTACATTCATGGTGTTTTCTGGAGTTTAACAGATCACAGTAAATATTATCTCATTATTTTCATATAAGTCATTAAGAAACAAAACATAACAGCATATAAGGGTGAATAAATAACAGACTTTTTATTTTGAGTGAATTATTTTGTTCAGCCTCTTTTTAAGCCCATCATTGCTGTTAACTATATGACATAAACATGATGATTGTTCTCTGATGGCTGAAGATTTGGATCATTGACATGTTGCAGATCTTCAGTGCAGAGCTGTGGGACAGTGAGTCAGTCCTGTGTTCAGAGAGAAGCAGATAACCAGAGCCTACAGAAGCAGACACAACTGCAGACCACTCAGGGTCTGTAGATCTTAACTTACTGACCCTCTGATTCTTCAAACATCTTCTACAGATTTGATTCAGACTTTGGCAAATGCAGTGGCTAGTTCAGTCATTCAGTCAGTCACTGGAGCAGCAGACAGTGCTGTTGAATTTTGTAGTTTTAATCAGCTATTCATTTGTTGTTTACTGTGATACGACCACAGTTATCACATGAGCAGAGCATCTGTTTTACTTCTGGATGTTTTATATTTGAAAGAATACACTCTGAATAGGTTTCAAACCATTTAATTACAATTACAAATTCAGTTAAAACTAAGTGTCAATGTTTTAAATTTTATTGTAATTAAACTTAGTTTTTGTGCTCCGTTTGCGTATGATTTTGTGTTTGTTACAGATGTGTCACTGGACAATAGACAACAACCGCAGACCTTGAGAAAAAATACATCACAAACAAATCCTGGTGGACGCAGGTGTGTGTGTGTTTGTGTTTAGTCACATTTATTCAGTTGTTTGTTTATTTAGTGTGATCTAAAACATCTCATCTAAATTAGCTTTTTTTGTCTGTCATAATTTTGATGAATTCATCCTCATAGCTTTAATGGTTGTGTGCATGCGTGTGTGCGTGTGTGTGCGTGTCGAGGGCTAAATCCTGCATGTGGCTGTCCATCCCCAGGTCTGACTCTATAGAGAACAACAGGCCAAATTCATCCACATCACCCTCATTCACAGACACACAACCTCCTCCATCACCAAACAGGTACAGCCCAGTTTCTGTACAGATCTCTGCAAACGTACCGCACGCAATTTCAGAGAGGCTAGCAATAGCAAGTTAGCTCTGAAAGCATAAGATCCCGCCCTCTCTCTAAAGCCACGCCTCCTCCAACACATAACACATACATAGCTTGGCAGGCATGTAGTATTTCCTGTCATTGCCTTCAGACTGAATGAGTGTTTTTCTGAAAAAACATCTTGCTTTTAATATCAGCAGTGAATCAGATCCTGAGTTCTGTCAGTGACATGATGCTGAATAAAGATTCTTGTGTGGCTTATTTGCTTTCATTCATTTGTTGATGTACAAGTATATTCACATCAACGGTCAGTCTGACCAGCCACTAGTTCTGATGTTTATGTCTCCTGTCCTCTTTTATTACAGACAGTAATTCCTTACTGTCCATCTTTGAAGCATAAAATGCATTTTGCTTTGTTCGTTGTTTGGTTTGTGTTTGTTTTCATAGGTCTGTCAGTGGGAAGAAATTGTGTTCAAGCTGTGGTCATCCACTTGGCAAAGGTGCCGCCATGATTATTGAGACTCTGAGCCTCTACTTCCACATTCAGTGCTTTAAGGTGTGTGTGTGTGCGTGTGCGTGTGTGCGTGTGCGTGTGTGTGTGTACATCTGTGGTTAGAGGAAACTTTCAGAACAGTACTGAGCATGAGAAACACTCAAACACATGGAATAGATGAACTGTTGAATTTCATATCATATGCTGGACGGTTTTGGAGAAGGATTTGATAGTTTGGCAGTGATAGTTTGGCAGTGATAGTTTGGCAGTGATAGTTTGGCAGTAGCCAGTAACTGTACTAGAACCTCCTTTGTCATTTATTGTGAAAGATTGTACCTTTAGTGTTTTACCAGAAAGATTCTTCTGACTAGAAAAAGTAAAATTCACTCCGGAATTGACAGTAACATCAAATAAATGTGTTGAAAGGTTTTGTTTATTCATTATAAGTTCTGTGAATGAAGTGGGGAAGATACAGTAGAATGTTTTTTATATCATAATGTTTTCATCTCTCTCAGTGTGGAATCTGTAAGGGTCTGTTGGGTGACACCAGCACTGGAACCGATGTGAGGATCAGAAATGGACTTCTGAACTGCCATCAGTGCTACATCCGCTTTCGCTGTGAGTCTCACACAGTTTGTCTTTCCACAGACATTATAACTTCTATACTTACAAACTGTATATTCTATCCCCTCAACCTAACCCTCCACAAACCGTTATGCATTTTTATATGTTTAAATAAGCATCATTCATGTTTATGTTTATTAATGGTTTCTTGCTGGCTGTAGAAAAACAAGAACACACACATATAATATCTTGTTTTTCGTACATAATTTCTCATCTAGGAGTTATTGGGCATCTTGAATCATTTCACTGTAGATTTTTAATGCATCGTGTCTTTCAGCTGCTGGACAGCCCACCACCTTGTGAAGTGTTTGATTTGAAGACATCTGCCTGTAATACTTCATCTTCATTCTCAACACAAGCACATTGAAGATGAACCACTCAAGTCTCGCTTCCAGCATCTGACTGTAGCGAACACAGCGTTTCTCATTTTCAGGTTTCTGACGTTGTGACTAAATAATAAGTGTGTATTTATCTGAAAAATACTTTTAAAACAGTTTGTTTTACAATGAGGAGAATGGGAAGATTTGAACGTTTACAAAACAAGAAATGGAATTTGTGTATTAACCTTTCAAAATTGTCTGAATGAATGTTGTGACAATGCAGAGTTTTTTATAAATGTTTTATTTGTTTCCCAGCATCCTGCCAGTCAGAGTGGATTAAAATGTTTAGAAAGCTTTCCATCAATTATTTTAGAGTGTTCATTGAACAGATTAGAAAGGTGTAAATGAAAAAAATGTTAATATTGTTTTAATTTTTAAATTAATAGTGCCTCAGGATGAGTGTCATCAGGAGAACACAGTGAACACTGTGTATTTTTATACATGAAGAAATACATTTGGGCTGTTAAAAAACAAATGCATGTGAATCAATTAAATACAGCTAAATACAGAAGTAAATACAGCTGCTTCTTTCACACACATTAAGTCATTCAGTAAGTTTCACGTAGATGATTTGGAAAGTTGTTGCACTGGAACAAAGTGCCTTAGAAGAGACGCAGTGTCTGTACAGTGAATAATCTTTTGAATCCAAAGACAGAATGAGTTTGGTTGTGTGTGTCTTGCTCTTTGAGCCTCTACATTTGTCAGTTTTGCCTTTTTCACAACACATTGCACCTGTTGTTTCCTGCAGTTATAATATGCAAGATTTATTTGAAATGTTTGACTCATTTCACACTTTATTACAAACGTTGGATATCTAAACCTGTTTTTTTATAAATAATCTATTGATCTTTTACAGTTATTCATTCTGAACATTATTTCATTCAACACAAGCTCAAATTTAAAACAGGCTAAAGATTAGCTCTGTGAATGTTAGCTCATTCATTCACAAAACAACATATGGAGGCGTTTGGTGTTTTAAAATAGATTATTATTATATATGGAATATTTATTAGATTATGTTGGCTGTTTGATCGTAGCCAGTATTTCTGTGCCTCCAGCTGGTCATGTATTAAATGTTTAATGTCAATGTGAGGTTACAGATATTTGGCAGGCGAGTTTGTTGTTTAGGAGGGAAAATAGTTACCTTGGAAAAAAAATATATATATATTGAATTTAAAGTTTATTTATTGTGTTATTAGATCTACATTATCCAAAATAGACTGATTTTATGTTCAGATTCAACAGCTGCATGTTTATAAATAAAATGTAATTGAGACACAGGCCAGAAATGTGTCATGATTCAGATTGTGATTTTAATGTGATCATTAATGTGATCATTTGGGAGGATTCTGCTACATGTTACTTAAACTGAAGATACTTTAAGGAAAATATTTGACAATGAGCTACTTACTGACATGTCTGAAGAACCACAGCTTCAAACACTGTCTGTCTGTTCAAGTTTGGAAGACACACATTCTCCACTGTTATTGAAACAAACCATTTTATAAAATTTACCTGTCGTTTTTCTTTTTTATTCTGTCTGATTATTTCTTTATTCTGAGTTTGTGCCAATATTAGTAATAAAAAATGGAATTACATTTACCAAAACAAACAAATTAAATGCAGTTGATAGTAGGAAATGTGCTTTCACTTGTGTATCTATGAATTGTTTGAATGTGAATTTGTGAAAATGAACATTTATGAACTGGGTTTTGTAACTGTATTAGTATTAAGACTAATCGGGTCTGAATGGCGTATCATCTGACAGATGAAGCTGTAACACTGATGTTGTTCACTAGAGTCACTGAAAGTTTTCTCTTGCATCATAAGAGGTCAAAAGGTTTGAAAAGGGGAAGCTCGTGTAATTCTGTGGCTAAATCTGCAAGAATTTATCAAATATAACTCAACAGTGTACTGTGTAACAGTGTAACAGCAAATGTACTGCAAAAGTGTTTCTTAAGTGGAGTCAGATGAAAAATACAGCTCAATTAACATAAACACATCACCTTGTTTTATCTTGTACTTTAGTGCAATTACTGCATACGTTACAAGTTACACGTTTTTTTGTATTAGAAGACAGTATTTTGTATATGAATATCACTATATTTTCTGGGTCTTCTGAGATCTTCTTGTGTTTTTTTAAGAATTAACAACGACCAAAATTGATCAAACCTTTATATCGAAAGCTGAAATTGAATGAACATCATTCAATAGTTCCGAACAAGAGAAAATACAAACTGAATCCATGTGACTGTACATGACCTTTATTAATCAACATAAGCAAATTCTGTACAAGTTTCTGTATATCTTACAGTTCTGCAGTAAAGTCATTTCATACCTCTGAATGACACTCCAGCTGATGTCTTACTGTCAGCTGAATGACTCTCACAGGAAAGAAGAGTGAAATCTTAATATCAAGTCAAACTCATTGATGACATCAGAACAATCCAGATGAGAATCCAGAAAATTATCATTTTCTTTTTTATCATATCTATTTTCTGCTCTTCCTGTAGCTTAACTTCCTGTGATTTAAGATTTTAATTTTGCTTCTGTTTAAAGCACTGATGGTCCAGCAGTCACATACTCCACTCATCTCATTTATGACCAAAATTTATGTTTTATTCTTTTAAAAGGTAATTTTATAAATGATTTGTTTAAAAAATGACATAAATGAATACAAATCTGACATTTAATAAAATTTAAATAATTCTTTAAGATTATTTTATTATTTTAAGTCCATTTATAGTCCACTGACAATCTTAAAGTTGCACCATAAACAGTAACAGTTTATTCATGAATTCATCTTCTGTCTGAGCATCTGTATAAATACATGCTTTCGTGTCACACAAATGTTGGTGTGAAAGTAATAATAATAATACATTTTATTTATAAAGCACTTTACATTTTAAAGAAAATCTCAAAGTGCTACAGAAAAGAGACATAATATAAAGTACAAGAAAAGGAAGAAGAGCTATTGGGATGCTATTGCCATGGCAACACGCGAGCGATTTTATAAGGAAACGAATCACAAGAACAAACTTCATTCCTCCAGGGCGATAGACGTCAGTGCAGAGCCCAGAACAGCTGCTCCTAATGGGACGAATAAGAGCCAGTTAGACGCGCTTTGGTTAAGTAAAGTTAGGTGAAATTAAGTCAGATTAGATTAAATTAGGTTAGGAACGCTATGGTAGTAAAGTTCAATGGGCTCTTTAGCTTCTCTCTCCATCGAGCAACAGCATCTGTGCCGATACACCGGACATGTTATTCAGGTAAAACGCTATTCATATTTATTTAAGTAACCTGAGAAAAGTCACTGGAGAAGCGGATCGTTGAAAACAATGTTGGTGTATTTGTCTTGTGTTATGAATGAAGGGTCACATTTTAAAACGCAGCATACAGAACACAGTACAAGAGTGACTGGCTAGTCTGTTGTGTGTTAAGTACACTAGAAAGTATTTCGTTCCTCTAGAGAAAGTGTGCAAACAGATTTAATCATTATAGGGAAGTTGTGTAGTGTGTACACAGCGGACAGACACCATGAAATGTGTGTTTGAGATTATAGGTCATCTTCCAAATGTCTAAGTAAAGCAGTGTATTGATTACAGTTGATAAAAACTGAATATGGTTTTAAGGTTAACATAAGTTTTTATAATACGTGAATTACTGTTTACATGAATAAGCAAATAAGGCAGATTCAGAAATGCGGTGGTGTTTTAAACTCTACTGTGAGATTATTGGTATCAGCAGAGGGCGCTCAAACGCAGCTGAAATGCTGCACCGGCTCCACCCTGAGTGCGTTACATTATGCGTTTCGTGCTTCAGTGTCGCCAGTTTCAAGTGTGTGTGTGTGTGTAGTGTTGTGTTTGTGTGAGAAATACAGAGACAGTGTAGAGAGACTCTCCACTAACGCTTCTCTCTGTCTCTCAGCGGTGACGCCACCATGAGAAAATCATGACAGTCCAGAATCACCTACTGAGTTAAACATGTCGTTTTCCAAAAATATATCTTGCTAAAAGCTTCTTTGTCAGTTCCATAAAGATCTTTTACCATCAGCAGAAGCTTTCTGATGCACAACAGACTGTTCGCAGTGAAACTGATTTTAAGGGATGTAAATGCACAGCAGTTATGAGTTTACAGCCGCTTTTTACGCAAGATTCAGTGATTTTTGAATATCATTTGAGGTTTTTGTTTTGTTGTATAAAAGTTTCCCGCTAGATTAAATACTGCTGCAGTTTTTGTAATTACTGCAATATGAGTTTTTAGTTAAAACATTGAACTGTTTTATGTTTTTAAAAGCTCAGGCGGATATAGACTTTTGTATGTGACAAGCATTTTTTTGAAATAGGAACAAGGAAAAAATAGATGTGAGAGAAATTAATAGAAGAATATTTTTCAAACCATCTGGTATTCTTTACAAACCAGTACAGGAGAAATGACATCTTGTTAAATTCATTTCTGATCATTTTGTTTACTGTAGAATTGATCCCAGCGAAATTCTGCAATTCTGTCTTACTGTGGTTTAAAAATATAAAAACGTCAGTCTTGGCACTCAACATTTTTCTGTATTGTGTTGATTTTGCCGAGTTACACGTTATTGATTCACGCAGGACTGTAGACATGCAGTGATGATGGGGTCTGTTATCAAACTTTATATAAAAACTATAAAAACTCTTTATTCAATCCATCTGCTCGTTTCGCATCCTGCCGCTTTACGACAGGTCACGCGTTATTATTTTTGTTAAAGTGTTTAAATATTACTCTGGCGTTGTGGTGCTGAAGATATTCTGTGTATGTGCTATGGAAGATTTTCAGTTTTTCTGTAACTGCTTAAGTTATTAAAAATAATCTGCGTTATTAAAATAATGTGTGTGCTGCGCGTGCGTCGCGTTTATTTCAGTGAATCTATTGAAAACTGTTTCCGCGCGCTGCTGCTGTCCGAGGTGCTGAAACACAAACGCCTCCATTCAAACGCATCTTCCAGCTTTATCTCTTACATCCTTCCCAGCATGTTTAGAGAATATCAATCCTCAGAAACAACACAGAGTTCGTCAGTAGCCTAACACGACAGAGGAAACCGGACGGCAGTATTTTCAGCATCATAATTGTTTTTATAACAGCCATGTCAATGGTACACCTGAAAAACTATGTGCACGTGTAGAAATATTTCCTTCTTAAATATAAGCATCCATTACCTACATATAAATAATTCTCAAATCCTGGACAAAAACGTGTTACATTATGCTCACAAAATAGGTGAAATCATTATAAAATTGGACGGAGAAGACAACATGCAAATAATATAGAAAATAAATACAATGTTTTGCATTCATTCCCTTTATCTTTAAAAGAATGCGCCAGTTGTAAGTTGTGAAACATTATAAAGACTGAACTACAAGGGGATGTGGGCTAATGTTTATCTAGACGTCAGTTACGATTTAACACTATACAATTGGAGCCACAAAACACAGCCGTAGAAAGACACACAAAACGTTTACGTATTTCCTGTCAACAGTGAAGTATGTACTTGTGCCATTTTGAAGAACAATTTGCCTTAGATTAATAGTAAATATGTGGATGAATGTTTGCAGAGCCCCTGGCTCTAAGGCTTGTTAAATTTATAGGTAAAAATAGTTAAGAGATGCCTCATTTGGCAGTATTCTGTAATACAGACATGTAACTTACGCTAGCGGTACGACTGGAGTCAATGTAAACATATAAGATGAATGTAATGACGCGATCAGTTCTTCATGAATGTTCTGCAGCGCGAGTCTGTAGTTTAGTTTACTTGAATTCAACAGATACTGATGACCAGCCAAACGCAGAAGTCCAGATAGGGTCAAAATAACGACATGATGTGCATGAAATAATTATCCAGCGTGTGGTGTAAACCAGTGGCATCGTAAGTAGTCAGTGTTTTTAACAGTGAGTCCTTCTTTTGGCATCTTTCGCTCGGGTGGGCTTCAGTCACTGAACTCTGATTGGGTTGTTGGATCTGCAGTCGCTTTTCTGCATCAGCAGCTTAGAACATGCTGGTCTTTACTAAAGTGGCTTTGGCTCCGTTCTGTCTTTGTAATGATGAAAGCACACTAGCGAACGGTCCGCCCAGAGAGTCCGGAATGGAGGTGATGGTGCCCGGGGCTGTGGCCCAGCCTTGACTCGGCGCAGTGCCTCCCATACCGGCCACCGACGTCTTCACCTGTTCCACCGGCCCGTTCCCGGTGGCGCTGACCTGTCCGCCGGTGGGACTCGGTCCACCGCAGTTAGAAGTAGGGTTCGGGTTAGGGCCGGGCCCACCGGTGCTGTCGGGGTCGATGGCTTTTGCCTCTTTGCTGTCCTCGTCTCGAGAATCTGATTTCTTGCCAGATCCGGTTTTTGCTGCCGCAGCTGCGGCGGCGGCCGCGCGCTCTTGCTTGCGGAATTTGGCGCGTCTGTTCTGGAACCAAACCTGTAGATAAAACATGATTTTACTTCATCACAGTGTGTTGTTGTAGTCGCAATAGTAAGAAAAATGTTTTAACTTAAAATGTATTGTATAATTATATAAACGTTTTGTTTAAGTGTGTGTATATAAAAGTATAAAACGTCTTCATTACTGCTATTGCGATTAATTCAGCTTACATACAGTAATCACTGTATAACACGGGCACTGTACAGTATTGACAAATTATAAATAAGAAAAATCAAGCGTGGAGTTCTTATCACACCATACAGGCTTGGTCAATTAAACTGCATTAAAACAACGTAAATTGTAAGAAACGATTAAAAAGGTTAAAATGGTATATATGAGGCAGGGTCGCACCTGAACTCTGGCCTCGGTCAGGTCGATCTTCAGCGCGAGCTCCTCTCGGGTGTAGATGTCCGGGTAATGCGTCTCCGCAAACACCCGCTCCAGCTCCTTCAGCTGCGCGCTCGTGAATGTCGTCCGGATCCGCCTCTGCTTCCGTTTCTCGTTCAGACCGCCGTGATCCGTGAACAGCTTGTAGGGAACTGTTGAAATAAAGCAGTGTAGTTAGTCATTTGTGAAAACAAGATTTTAGGGCTGAAATGTTATCTCAAATATTCTGAAAATCTGTGCGGGTGAAGCATGCAACTAGTTGATTCAAATAAGAAATGAAAACGTAGTTTAATAAGCCTTCTGTTTTCAAAGGTTACTTGCATCGTAAAGTGTGTAAGATACGATCAAATCCTGAAAGATAATGGTACGAAAGCAGTTGTAATCCTGTTATCTTTGAAATCACGTTAATTGAATGTTATTGGAGGCTGGATTGGAAACTTGTCATAAATGTTTCTATCCACTCCACTGTTGCTGCTGTGACTTCAATTCAGCGTCAATAATGAGCTTAAGTCTCTGCTTATTTCATTATTTTCGAAGGTTTATGTCTCGTCGCAAAGTAAATAAATTATGCCTATCATTTTGGCAGCTTAAGATAATTTTGTTCGCGGTTAGGGTGTGACTGGGATAGTGTAACCCGGTAACTGAATTACCTCTTGCCTGCAATCGCTTCTAACGTGATAAATTCTTTCATTTGTGTAAGCAAATTTCGTTTGGTAAATACTAAACACGTTTCCATTTTCGAAAGCAATCAGGTCGTCCTGTATACCGGAGCTGCGATTCTCGTGTCTCTCAGCTGGCGAAGTGAATGTGACTGGACTTACCTGCGGCGTACGGACTGCTCTGGTGGTCCCGCAGGGTGCCCAGACTACAGGAGCCCGGCGTGAGCGACGGACACCCGGAGGTGGCCCCAAACGTCGTTCTGATGGGGTTGTACTGAAAGCCACTGGCTTGGCTACAGGAGCTGAAGTCCGCATACGCTGACGCCAGACTCGACGTGTCCATCCCGGCCATACAGGACTCGTAGGCAGAGGAATTGAGGTAAGAATACTCCATTTTATACATTGAAAAGGCTCAGTGGAGAAGGAAAGCTGCACTCCCAGGGAAAAATACACACACAAATTCAAATTAGATTCAATTGGCGAGGAGCGCATGAAAAAAGAAGCCGGAACGCGGAGCGTGTGACGGCGGAATTTTGACTGCTTTGAAAGAGGCTCGTGCCGTGGGTAGATGTGCACTGCTCGGCGCCTGCTCAAAAACTGCCCTCCTTTATAGGAGCTGAGCCTTGTTTTATGAAAAGCCTCCCAAGGAGCCGCCTAGCCCCAGGTCTCTAGAGCATATAGTCCTCATAATAAACTTGGCTCTTTCCGCTTGGACAATAGCACGGCGTTTGGGTCTTATTGCTAGCGCTTTTTTACATGACAATAACTCATCAGTCTATTGGGCTG
>JAZGTK010017446.1:0-10496 GCA_036877625.1 Ambastaia sidthimunki
GTGCACAGCACAGTATGCAGTGAGCAGTACACACAGCGTGCACAGCACAGTATGCAGTGAGCAGTACACACAGCGTGCACAGCACAGTATGCAGTGAGCAGTACACAGCACAGTATGCAGTGAGCAGTACACACAGCAGAATTCCATTTCATAAACCACTGCCTTTGACATCATCACTGTTTTTACTTCCCAAACTCAACACTTCATCACAAACTTATCTACTGAACTGATCTTTAGCAAACCCTGAGCCGTGAGTCTCAAATCCAGGAGAACAGCAACAAAACAACTGATTAAATTACACACATAAACCTCAAAACATTCATCTATTTATCATGTCATAGATGCTGCCCAGAGTTACACTCCACACGCATGACACATGCTCTCTGCAGCCCGAAGTTCCCACAGATGAGTTATGAGTGAGTTATGTAACGCTCGCCAGAGCACATGGGCAGAACCAGTCCAGACTGTCCACAACTTTTCGGTGGTCCTGTCTCCCCTCTAGTGGTGGTGGGTTAAGGCTGAAGTTTTGGCACAGTCCAGCATTGTCATTGTAACACAAATCCAGTTTGATAGTTTCAACACTGATCTGGAGTCAGATTCCCTAAAACTAAAGTTTGTCTAATTCAATGTTTCTCTTCTCAGAGTTTCTGAACTTCTCACAATCAGCTGAACTGAATAAGTTTATATTTAGCCTCCAAACTGTATATGTTTATGAATTTACAGACATTTTATTTTCAGTGTCTGGATACATGCCAAGCAGCTCATTATACAGTTTTAATTAGTGGTTATTTTATTCATACTGTTAACGATTTAAACAAACACATTACCCTAAACTTACATAACACACACCATCTGTGCTAGTGTTACGACAAGGTTCCCACACTGCCCCCTTCTGGAAATTAGTGGGAACCGTCACCTGAACTGTCACTTGGACTACATTTCCCAGCAGCCACCATACCTGGGGCTGACCACGCCCTCCTCATCACACACCTGTTCCCCGTTTCTCTAATCAAGGACATTATATAAACTGTGTTAGACTCAGGTTCTGGGCGAAGTCCTGTTTTGCCAATGCATACAATTCTGTGCGGTTTCCTTGTGTTGATTTTTGTGTATTACCTGGACTGCCTGTTGGATTATTCTGTTGTTTGCTGCCTGCCCTTGACCTGTGCCTGTTTTCTGTTTATCCCTTTTGTCTGCTGCCTGCCCGACCTCTGCCTGTTTTCCGTTTATGATCTGCTCTGCCTCCGTGATTTCTGTTTGCTGCTTTCTGATTTTTGCATTTGGCTATCCCAATAAAATGCTGTGAATGGATCCCTGTGCTCATGACCCATCATTACAGCTATGGCATGAGTGATGCCCCTTATTGTGTATCAACCTGACTGATTTGATCACCCATACATGAGCCTTAACCTTAACACCGCCCAGAACAGGCTAGCAACAGCCTAGCAATGCCCTGGCAACCACCCCAATAACCTGCCATCAGTGGCAAATTACAGACAGGGAACCACCGGTCAGAAACATTTTGATGTCAGTAATTTCTACAGTTTGCCTGATGCTGTTAATTACCGACTAGCAGCTAATGAATTCCACCAAAAATAATGAAGTGTTTTCATTAGTAAATATCACACAGTTCATCTGCTGTTTAATAATCTGCTCGTTAGGAAAGACCTAGAAGCATCTATACACAGTATGTTTCATTGAATAGTCATAATATTGACTGCTGGTAGGAACACAGAACCAAACTTAGGCTAGATCAGGTTCTGTTTGTAGAGGATGTAAAGGAGCACAGCTGATGTCAGCTAATGACTCAGTCTGAGCTCTATCTGTTCCACATCAGGGTGTGTTGAGCTCGGAGATCTCGGGATCTCTCATGACGAGCAGTGTTTGCGTGCAGATATGAGCTGAGTGAACACACTGACCCCTCAGATCACACACTGATGGCAAACATGAGTGTAAACAGCCACTACAAAAAACACTTTATTGAAAAAGCAGATTACATAAATCTATGGTTAAACGACACGCCCGACTTTCATACATTAAATAACTTTCTTAAAATTTTTCACGTTTAGATAAATAAATCTACTTTGCCTTTTCTTTATTTATGGAATATCTAGGAAATCAAAACATTGTATGAAAAAAAAATGATTTTATGAAGAACTATGTGAAGGAAAGCTATAGTGCTCATCTGCAGGAAATACATTCTACACTGTTTACTTACAGGAACTGTAGCATGTCCTATGCAATAGTAGTTTGTTTAAAAAGTGGATTAAGACAACATGAATACAATTATTACACACTTCAGGGAATGATCCGAGACAGAAAACATACAAAATGACTGAACCTTTTAAAGGAATATTCGGTCACATTGAATATTCATGAGGTCTGTTATCATTGAAACAGACTAACTCAGCGCTGGATACAAAAGTTCACCTCAGACTGACTCTGTAGGGTTTGTTTGCTCTACAGACGTCATTATGTTTTTAACTGCTGTACAGCAGAATGTGACAGATTCGATCAGAAATTCACTTGTAACTGATTTTCGAACAGGAACCAACTAACCAAGTGTTCTGATATTCTCATGGCATTATGTGCTTCTGGTACAGTAATCAGCCATAATCTTCAAACCAGAGAATCAGAATTTAAAAACCTTTCTCAAAAGGTCATTACAAACACAGACAGCCTGTTTGTGTGTGTGTGGTTCAGTAGTATTACAGTAGATGTCTGTGTAACAGAAGTGTGTACAGTGTATTTGAACACCTTTATAAATGTCTGAATGTTATTGCAATAAAAATCAAAATATCACAGCAAGCATCACCTGCAAACACAGTGAATTTCTCAATAACATCAAAGCACCTGCTGTCATCATGTGTTTTCAGTGCATGTGTGAGATCAATTTCCCTCCAGCCTCCCCCAGAGTTTGACTTCAGTTTAAAGAATACATTTACTATTGTTCCAAACCCAACAAACCTGTTTTTGTAAAATATTTTACAATGTGTGAATTTTGCATGTGTTTCTTTGACATTTATGACACTTGATTTGATATTTTGTTATTTACTGCAAAGACATTTTTAAGAGTAGCTTAACATTCAAAAACATTTTATGGCCACTGTATATACGACATGTATGGTCAATCTGCAAGAGTCAGAAACCATACTGAGCAGATCATATCTGCTTTAGCCCCACAGCATGCGCACACACACACACACACACACACACGGTGGTCCTGCCACTGGTGCACATTAACACACACACACTTACACTAACTAGGTAAGTCATAACTAGGTGTGACGCAGTGATCGTTTCTCTGTCTTTGTGAGAAGAAATTTTCAGGTTTAATATAGTTGTGGAGAGAGATTAAAGAAAATGTATATTCATTTAGAACAGGGCTGGAAATCACCAATAAAAAATGTCATGATATTTGTTTTTCATGAGTCTGGAACAAGCAGGATTTTACTGGGCTCTAGTGGCTCCATCTTCATCGTCACACCTGGTTAGGACGCTGTGTCACACAAAAACTCCTGGTCCTGGTTCAGTTCAGCACAGTCCAGTCTAGAGTCCATCAGTCACTTCTACGGTCCCTTCAGAGTCTTCTGTGACACAAGATCACGTGTCTGTGTAGAAGCACCTCTGACTCCAGAAAGCTTCATTAACACACGTGATGTGAAACAGAAGTTAAAACAGCAGATTTCACCTGTGACATCATCTTCTCTCATGAGCTCGTCAGATCCAGCATTTCATCCCTTTCTTAATCTCTCATTCTCTACTCACCCTGTGTTACCCCTTGTGTTCTGAAGCTGGACAGATAAACTCCAGAACACAACATACAGAGCTGATACTGACCACATCTGTCCAGCATTAGAAAGCAGAAGTGTAAAATCATCATACAAGCAGCCCATGTGAGTCCTGCCCTGTTTCAGAGATCTCCACTCAGAGCTGCAGGCCAGCACTAGTCAATCACACCTGAAGCAGGTGATCAAGAGCTTTGGGACAGACAGGAACATCTAGGCAGGTGTGTTGAAGTGAACTGGAGATAAACTCTGCAGGTCTGTAGGAGCTCCAGGAACATGGATTGGTGACCCCTGATCTATATTGATAAGTCAGATGAACTGCTTCTATATGGCAGATGAGGTCACTGGCTGTGTATTAAATCAGTGTTTCACAGAAGAAAACAGTGCACAGGTCCAGAACCACGTGAGGGTGCATGAATAATGAGGTACACTTTCATTTTTGAGTAAATGACAACAGAGCGACACACACACACAGATCATAAAGGCAGGGTTAATGCAGGGTTTGTGATGAAGGCACGGGAAGTAATGCGCTCAGTGCTGCTGTCTGGTGTTCAGTGTCTCGGGCAGGAGTGAACCTCGGCTCTCCTACAGACCTCACGCTGGGTCCAAACAACCCCCAACACGAGCCTTGTTCTCTGTGTATAGACAGAGACAAAGTCCACAGAAAGATCAAGAGAAGATGAGTGGGGCTGAAGAAAGCCTAAACAAGTGAAAACAGTGTAAGAGGCACAACGGATTTCTCTGTTTAGTGTTCAAGGGCGGGTCGGACGAGACCCGGCCTCAGGGGCGGAGCAGGTGATATCATCAACGTTCACAGTTCAGTGACGTGTAGGGGGTAACTCGGGGGTGGGTGGGCAGATAGAGGACTCTTTAACCGGTGCAGGTGACATCTGTGACACAGCAGATGCCCCTCCAGAGGGTAACAGCGACGCCCCTCCTCATCATTCAACTGGAGATCGCAATCCTGACAAAAACACACACACACACACACACGTTATTAAACAACTGACACACAGGTGTGTGACACACACATCAACAGACACACAGTCATCACCTGCAGTTTGCTCACTAAAATTATTATGAAAGAAAAACGTTTGTTGGTCTCCAGCCCTGTCACATGACAAAGAAAATACATCATAAATATTTTAATAAATAACAAATGCAATGCTTGACGAGTTCAACCAAAACACCTGAAGTTCTGATCTTGACTGATCATTGCACATAAGACACTTTACACTTCTGCTGAGCTCTGTATACAAACACCTATTCAAAATGTACAAACTATTTAAATCTGACACTGTTTGCACTTTCACACTTTATAGTCACACTGCAGCTATTCTGTATTGTATCTTAAAATAGGACTCTATACCCAGGACTACTCAATGTTTACATTTATTGCTTGTATATTTGCACCCTTGGTAGTATGTTGTATATAAACCGACTTCACTGTTTAAATTTACTCAGAGATATATTGAAGGTTTACATTTATCTGCAGGTATATTTGCACCTTTGGACGTATATTTGTATATTTTACAGAATTCACTGTTTACATTTACTCAGATGTATATACATTTAGATACAAAATATTTGTCACTGCTGTTACCTTCATACAAAATCTGTTCTATATTGCACTGACTGCACTGAACGTAAACACTTGATAAGAGAGAAACAGTATTTCCATTTCTCTGTATGGATTAGGACTGTCACTTTTTAGACCGTTTGGTATTTATTTTATTGTTTGGCATCTCATCCAGTAGCGGCCGCTCTACACGTATTGTAGAAAGGCCCAAATCAAGCGAATAAGTCAATAGTTCACCCTGTTTCCAAAACGAAACCTAACGCACAGAACAGCCTGAGCGGACGGATATTTTGGGTTCTACGCCGTAGATGGTAAAGTAAGCGTTAGATAAGGTAGTTTGCCGACCTTGCAAAAAACAGTTTACTTACGCATGCAAGTCCTGTTTTTGTCTCCTTTTGTCCCGTTATTAAATGGAAGTGTTGACATGTAAATATCTGCGGCGTGTGCTGTGCAGTTATGAACGTGAAGAGAGCTGCACTTTATCCACAGTTCTGTTGCTGTACTTGTCACATTAACAGACTGTCATAAATGTGTTTAATACATTTGTGACTGAATCTCAGTTACGGTGTTTTTTGGGGCCGGGCTCGTAGATATTAGAATATATTCGAATGCATTGCTTGATATTCGATATCCGTTTGAAATAGATTTTTCTCAAAAGTGACAGCCCTAGTATGTATGCACATACGGTGGCGTTGAACCTTTACTCTGCAGTGTACACGTGAACCCTAGTTAGGTGTCATTAAGAGTATACTCTGCAGAGTAATGCTGGTTTATTAGAGAGAGCACATTACCTCACAGTGATAACACTCCACATGATAATCCTGATCCATAGACACCACCCGGATGGTTTCCTCTGAACCCTGAAACACACACACAGTCTCAGTCAGAACGTGACATCAGTCCATGACATCACTGCTTTCAAACCCTCGTACCCGTGCTGGGAGAATTGGCTGGTTACACGAGGCACATTTAGGAGCAAAAACCCTGTAAAGACAAGGAGAAATGAACAGGAATTTTATGAAACTCATTCTGACAGCTGTGCTGATAAGCAGAAATCGGGCTGAAGTTGCGTGAGATCATTCAGCTCCTCACTTACGTGTGGTAATCTCTCACACAGTAGATGTTGTTCTCCACATCCACAGTGAATGGAACGCCGTCCAGCCCCTCCTTACACCGGACACAGCGGAAACAGCCCGGATGATATGACTTCCCTAGAGCCTGCAGTATCTACAACACACACGTCACGTTTCTATGCTTTGTGGGGGTGACTTTTATACTGTACAAACTGTATATTCTACCCCTAAACACAACCTCACAAAAACCTTTCAGCATTTTCAAAAAGACATCATTTAGTATGTTTCCAAATGATTTCTAAAGGAAGTGTGAGGCATTCCTGAGTGTCTTTCACATCTAAAGTTTAACACGTCTGGTCACAAACTGTGTGAATGATGCTTGACTCTTACCATCTCCATGATGAGATGACCACACACAAAACACTTCTCTGCTGTCTGCTGGAATCCAGAAAACTGGAGAAGAAAACCCAGAGCTGGAACATCATGTCTGTCATCAGCACAGTGTCTTCAGACACATACGGCTGTGTTTTTCTAGAGACAAACCTTTCATACTAACACTGTGACGCAAGCATGTTATCAAGCATGTGATACAAACCTAACTGAAGTCAAATTGTATTTCACATTTATAAACAACTTTTAAGGACAACTTTTTTATTAGAATCTGATCATTTAATAAGACTTTATAAGGGAACACATTTTTTATTATTATTGTAACTCATCACTATTGCTGTTACAATTTTTAGCTTTTTAAGCACATTTTAGTATTTTAATTGATATGGTATTTTTAATAAATATACATAGTAATAAATATACAAATACATATTCTCTCAGTTAATATTCAATAAGTACAAAGCACAGTGTAGATGAAGTTTGATGGTTACGTTTTATCAACTACAACAATAATGGGCTTCTAAAAAACAAGCAATCCGTGAACACCATTTTGACAAAGTCTCACGGGGGTGCCGGTGCTCTTCAGTTATTTCCTCTGGGGCTGTTTAATTCCAGACAGAAACTCACAACTGATTAATTACTTGAGACACCCGCCCAAATTCAGAGACCATCAAAACCTCTGAGAACATCCACAGCTTCAAAGATCTGAGACAGAAAACTTGATACTAACTGACCACTATAAGAACGCATTTACCTAATGTCCCAGGTTTCCTCTTGGTCTCAGACAATAAACTCTATATGACTCCTGAAATTTCCTGACATTAACAACATCTACTGCTTGCAATAACGATTTCAGAGGTATTATAGAATGTACTGTATGTGTCTTAAATACAGAATGGCCCTACAATCTGTCCTACACATAGGTTTTGACCTGGTTACCAGGGTGAAAAGGGGTTTGGAGGACAGCTGTTAGTGTAAGGTATGTAAATGAGAGGCAAACGCCACACAAGATCCCTGGAACCTATCGTAGGTACCAAAGCCCAGATTTTAACAACACGGAACATTCCATCCATCCACTGAGAGATGCTTTATGTGTTCACATCACTGCCTGCTTCTGTTCAACAGCGTGTATGTGTGTGTTAATTGTGGAGTGGGCCAGCAGGTGGGGTTGAGAGGGGCTGATCAATACCAGGAAACCCCCACCCGAGCCCTTAAGACAGACCATCTGCTGGACCCCCAGTGACTGAGACGCTGATGTGTCCCTCAGTCAATCACATCAACACGCGTCCTTGTTTCTCTGTGTGTGTGTGACTGATATGCCAAAGGCAAAATCAAGTAAAATAAACTTTATTTTATAGGAGAATATAGGAGAGTCCATAAACCACATATGCAAATATGTAAGTGTGTTATTCAAGCAGAATAAGATGTAACTGCAGTGATGGAACTCTCTGTTTCCCCAACAGAGTTAAAACAAGTGGACATCCATCCATCCATCATCCATCCATGACCAATACAACCTCCTCATCCGGACAGGAAGTGGAAGATTACAGCTCTACATCAGAACACAGAGTGTTGTGGACGGGTTCTGCAGAACTACATCACAGCATGTTTTGTGCTCTAATTAATAAATGCTGTGCGAACATTCTGCTCAAATGACATTAACTATGAGATATGAACTCAGATTTTACCCTGAGCTGTTCCTTCAACAAAAAAACACTTGTTTCTATGGCAACATATATCAGGGCAAAATTCAGACCTTTCCATTTTGCTTTAGATGCTCCTGCAAAAATATATAAAATGAGGAAAGTGCACCAGGTTATGTGTTTGGTTAAGACTCCTTACTAGTGTGTCCTGATGTAAACAGAGACTGACTGGACTGAGTTGAACTCACCAGGAAGTCTTCTTCACAGTAAACCTTCCCGTTCACATTGTAGAAAGCTTTCCCTCTCAGCCTCCGTCCTGAAGAAAAGAAAACTCTAATCAAACGCCATTTCCAGACCAACATCTGTAAGCATACACACTGCACATGATGCAGCAGAAGACACTGCTGTGTGTTTGCAAACAGCGTCAACAACAAACAATGACTTATTAATTGGCATCATCAAATGATTAATAGGACGATGTCAACTGAACAGCTGTATGACACACAGGCTGTGTTCAGTAGATGTGAATTATCACAGCATCAGTGATGAACTCTCACATTAACACAGTAATGTTTACTACAGCCTAAACTGACAGTGTTTGAAATAAAGCAGAACTTTACATTTATAAGCGTTAAAAATAGTTTTTGGACACTTTCACTGTAGGCTGAAGTTCTGCTGTTTGCCAGTGCACATGGGTGTGTTTTAGTACAGGAAATAATGGCTGAAATGTGACATTTTAAATGTTACAATGCCAGCATTTGTTTTGCAGGTGTACATTAATAAAAGATCTTTTATGGCTTTTAACTGAGAAAAATTTGCTAAATGGATTTTATTATCACACATTTCAGAAACGTTTATAGATTTGATTTGCAAGTAGTAAACACTCAGTATTTGTATTATAGTTCTACTGTTCTAAAGCCAGAAAATCCAGAATGAGTAACATGAGTTTCTAAACATAGACATATTTTGTACACTGTGATTGGTCGTTTTACATAGGTGGTCTTTTGCTGCCTAAATTATTGGCTATGTGCTGTTAGTTTAATTCTGGTTACACAAAATTAAGTTCTCTGTACACACACACACACACACAAAATGGCCCTTTTTCTGTCTCTCTCTCACACACAGAGTTCATAAATCAATCTGATCTTTCCTTGTCCTACAGCACTGCCTCTCCTTTTCACCATCTCAAAATGTATGTACGTTCAGACAGCCAGCGGCCGGCAGAAAAACAAGCGCTCGACTTAATTCAGTGTTAAAGCACAACTCATGCACAGACGTGAGGAAAAGTTCATTAGTGCTGTGTACTGATGAAGTTCACTAGTGCTGTGTACTGATGAAGTTCACTAGTGCTGTGTACTGATGAAGTTCACTAGTGCTGTGTACTGATGAAGTTCACTAGTGCTGTGTACTGAGACTCATGCTTAGGGTTATTAGGGGTTTGCTCAAATCTTTAACTGCATCAAATCTTTAACTAAACCTTGGTGCATGCATAAGGTTTCTAATTGTGCTGCTTTTTGAGGAGAGATGTACTTTTCTGAGTGTTCAACTTTTGCCTGGTGGATTAAAAAATGACCATAATATCTAAAAGATAGCAGCTATATCTACAGAGCAGAACAGAGATTTAGGGGTTACTATTTTGAGCTGTTTTGGACTAGTAAGCAACCACCTATGCCAATTTAGCATCACCCTGTCAACCACCACTGGCACCCTAGCATCATGCCAATAAGTTACACGGTGCCACTCAAAAGAGGCAGATTTGAAAAGGACTAATTAGGCTGGTGTTTCAGGTACATGCTTTAAATAATTGAGACAGAAGTGAGATGCATTTGAACCTGTGTGTAAACACAATGAAGCTGAGAACAGGAAGATTTGTGGAGCTGACAAATGTCTGGGGAGGAAACAGAATCCAACACAAAGAGAGAGACACACAGAGAGGTCTGAGTAAACTGGGACATTTCTCTGGCCTGAGGTCACCGGCTGGTCCCGCTGCACCCCACCCACCCCCAACAGCACGCAAAAGAGA
>JAZGTK010017447.1:0-12271 GCA_036877625.1 Ambastaia sidthimunki
ATCATCTCTAACACATCAGAAGGCAAATATTCTGGTTCACCTGGAGTCATTCTTACTGTTACAGGTAACTCCTCATAATGAACTCTCTGTTAAGCTGCATTCACGATTAATATTTTAAGTTCATTGCAGTACATTCTTTATCAGCAAGACTTTGAAGATCCTAAAAGTTGGGGGAACATGGCCCCCTATAATGATTAAAACAGCCCTGCTTCTGCACATTATTTTTTGTGTAGTTTGTTATTGTGGTATCCAGCAATTTTAGATTTGCTCACGTCTGTAATATCACATACAGTAAAAAAAAACGTGCTTGGCTATTGCTAGTCAAATGGTTTCTTCCTGCTACATGGGCAGTTCTCAGACAGAATAAGTTGCAAAGTTGATCAAGACTTGTTCATTGATTTGTATGTTTATTTATTTGTTTTCACTCAAGAAAAGAATTTATTTTACTTAAACTTTTTTTAAACATTTTTATCCAAACTGAGTTAAGGTATTTATTTATCAGTTAGTGTGGGAACCTTGTGAATCAAACCCATGTTCTTGGCTTGCTAATCCCAAAAATCTGGTTCAGGCCAATTTAATATCATTCATATTAATTCTGTTGTTCAGATTCAAAGGTGACAAGCAACCCAGACCCTGTGGTGGAAGGAGAAAAAGTGATATTAAGCTGTTTAACCAAATGCACTCTGGATAACAAACATACTTACATCTGGTATAAGAATGGACAACTGGTAACAGATGGATTCATATTATTAAACAAGCTGTACCTGGACTCAGTCAGCAAAGAGGAGATACAAGAGTATTCCTGTGTTGTGGTAGGAGGTAACACAGATCTCAACGTACAGCAATCTTAACATATCTGATCTCTTTCTTTCTTAACTGATTAGATTCAATGTGTTCTACAGACCCAGAACCCACGCAGACATGGTTACGAAACACTGCAGTCGTACTGTCTGTGTTTCTGGCTCTGTTACTCATAGGAGTCCTGTGGTATAGGTGAGTGACACTTATCATTAATCTGGTTTAATCTTAATCTTATCACTAATCTATCATTTAAGTGGTTTTAGATACCACTTAAGGAGTTCAGGTCAGAAACTACACAGAGATTCTATGGTTTTATTAAGACCTGGAAATAAAGTTCAGAATTTCGAACCAAAAACTTATTTTGACACAAAATGGAGAAAAATTTTAAAAGCACACAAGATTTTTTTTCGAATGTTTTAAATCATGCTGGAATATTGTAGATCACCAGGTTGTGCACAAACTTAACGCCATTTTGATTATGTGATGTCAAAGAAAATCTGAATTTTCTTTTTACTCTGTACTGTACAGTGTTTAAACGGTTACATAAATTGATCTGTTTCTTTATAAGCATAAGGAGGAGAACCTTGTCTAAAAACTACAAGGATGCAAAAGAGGAGGCACAGGTGATAAAACCTGACTAAAAGATTTAAAAAACGTTTTAAAAAGTTGACATTTATGCAATCTCAAGTATACTTTTTTAACTTTCAGTATGAAGTAGTGCAAAGTGATCCTGTGCCCTCTGAGCTCAAGCAAAAAGATTTCAGCAATCAGGATATTCATTACTCCAGTATTAAGTTTGGACATTTGGAGAACAAGCACACATCTACAGTGCCCACGGCTGTGTGTCCAACAGACACCACGGAGAAAGACGACGTTCACTATTCTGCTGTAATGTTCAGTAAACACACTGTTGCCCTCTAGTGAGCCAATCATGTCATTGCATAACTTCATTATCAATTTTATTTAGTCTTGTTTGTGCTGGTGATCCCAAGCTCTTATGTTGCTTTGTGTCTCAAACACAATTGAATTTTTTTAGCCTTGATGTTTGCTAGCTTTGAGGCTATCAATTCTAACACATCCCACCTATATACGGGAAGTTGTGTACTGTTTTCCATAATATTAACTTTAATGTCACACATTTATGCCAAAAATACATTGGTTTGGTGGCTAAGGTTTTCATTTTCAACCCTACAGCGCAGAAATTGTGAATATTAATTAAATTAGATTTTAACAGAATTAATGTTTTTAATGTAAGTGTATATTTTTACACTTAATAAATGCTTTAAATACACTTAAATATGTGATTAACATTTTTAAGGTTATACTAACAGTTTTTATTCCATATTATAAATGTATTTATGTATTTACTGTAAACCTAAATGCTGGTGAGATACCAAGTTTACAAAGTGTAGGGGTTTTTTTTTAATTAAAATTACTTATTTTGATGAGATGTGGCATGGGTGTAAAGTAATTTTCAATCTCAATAAGTATGTTTAATACATACAGATTTTTATATACAAATGTATGTATACTATATATTAATATTATACATTTAAATGTGTATTATTATTACAGTTAAAACATTACAAGCTCTCTCTAAATCTAAATGCAGATCCAACACTAAAGTCCAGGTTACCCTTATGCACGTTTTATGTAGGACCAATGAGCTGCCCCGAGTGGAGGCCAGTTGGTTCTTCTAAACAACTGGTTAATCATACAAGTATTAGTATTTTGCCAGCTAAAGCTTGACTTTAAAACAAGTTAATATCTCAGTTTTGTCACTGTACTATGCTAGTATGATTGCTAATATGCTAAATCAGTGTGACATTGATGCTAAATTGTTATGTCTTCCCTGATTTTTCACTAAAAGTTACCTCATAACAGTAAACTTATTCTTATTTAAAGCATACCAATTTAAATGGCACAAATAATTAATTAAGTCTGTATGGTGCTTCAGTATGGTAAATGTTGGGGCAGTTGTGGTCAGGTGTTGGCAAGACATTTACCTGGTAGCTATCTCCTGTACACAGGACAATACAGTATAAATAATACACACTTATATCAAGTGTTGCTATAAAAATAATCTTTCCTAAAATGCAATAAATATGCATTTGCAAAGTGACATCAGAGTTTCACTGTGGACACTGACCTAAAGATGACTTGATGAGAGGCCAGGGTAACCTAACCTCTAATTGATTTTTACAGTATTTGCCATTCAGCAGACCACCCAAAGCCTAGTGTCTGTGCATACACAAAAACATTAGTTAATCATCTACTTAATATTTGGTCTGCAAAAATACTATAAAATCTCTATTTTTCTTTAAATCGTCACAAACCATCAGCCATGAGAGCTGTTGTGCTTGCCTTGACTCTTGCCCTTGTGGGTAAGTATGACCTTAGATTTTAACAATTTAAAAAATCTATAAAAAAATGTGAAAAATGTATTCAATACAAAAAGTGTTTTGTCTCAATATTTTATATGTTTATTTTAGCGAGTCAACATATCAACCTTGGTGAGTACTTGAAAAAATGCCCACTTAGGTCTTTAAACACAAGAGATCTTAAATGTTATCTTAAATTAGCTCAGATTATCTGAGATCTTAAATTAGATATAAAACTGTAATATCAATATGTATAAATATTACATTTTCAGTTCCTGAGTTTGCCCTTGGTAAGACCTATGTGTACAAGTATGAGGCTCTGCTCTGGGGCGGTCTTCCTCAAGAGGGTCTGGCTAGTGCAGGAATCAAAGTCACCAGCAAGGTTCTTCTCAGTGCTGTGACAGAAAATACCTTCATGATGAAGGTAAACACTAAAAACCCAAACTGTTTGGAGTTTCATTGAAAAAACCAAAACAGGAATTACAATAGCAGGCACTAGCTCTTTAAAGTGACATTACCGTCATTTAGGTTTAAATATTTTCATACAGCTCATGGATCCTTTGCTCTATGAGTATGGCGGCATCTGGCCCAAGGATCAATTTGTTCCTGCCACTAAGCTCACCGCAGCACTGGCTGCTCAGCTTCAGATTCCCATCAAGTTTGAATATGCTAATGGTGTGGTTGGAAAGGTATTTGCTCCAGCAGGAGTCTCCCCTACTGTCATGAACTTACACAGAGGAATCCTCAACATCCTTCAACTCAACCTCAAGAAGACCCAGAACATCTATGAGCTGCAAGAGGTGAGAAAATAACCAAGGAACAATTTCTGATCTATTCTAATCTATCAGCAATTAAATTTTTTTACTTCTCTAAGGCCGGAGCTCAAGGAGTTTGCAAGACACAATATGTCATCAGTGAGGATCTAAAGGCCAACCACATTATTGTCACCAAGTCTAAGGATCTCAGCCACTGTCAGGAGAGAATCATTAGGGATGTTGGATTGGCATACACTGAAAGATGTGCTGAATGCCAGAAGGTAGTGAAAAACAAAGAATACTGCAATACTACTGATACTAAGCAAAATATTGTTGTTAAAAGCAACTTGGATGCTTATTGTTTCTCTTATTTTTTAACAGAGGGTCAAGAGTCTAATTGAAACTGCATCCTACAACTACCTTATGAAACCAGCTGCCACTGGTGCACTGATTGCTGAGGCAACAGTTGAGGAAGTGCATCAGTTCTCACCCCTCAATGAGGTCCATGGTGCTGCCATAATGGAAGCAAAGTATGATTGTCTCAATTCAAGATTTCTATTGGAAGTATGATTTTATATTTTTCCATTTCATATTGCATTAATTTAATCATTGCATTTATTTAATTTCATTCCATTTAAGACAAACCTTGGTTTTTGTTGAGCTTGAAAAGACCCCTGTCATTCCCATTAAAGCTGATTACTTGCTCCGTGGGTCACTGCAGTATGAGTTTGCAACTGAGGTTCTGCAGACCCCAATTCAACTCATAAAGATCAGTGATGCACCAACCCAGGTAATTAAATGTTTAAGTTAATTTATCTTTGATTCATTAAAGCCTTTGATTTTAAAGAAGAACAACCATATTGAACTGTCAAGACTAGACATCTGAACATTGCCCTTACGCTTTTTAGATTACAGAGGTCCTAAATCACTTAGTTGCAAATAATATGGCCATGGTCCACGATGATGCTCCTCTGAAGTTTGTGCAGCTCATCCAGCTTCTGCGTGTTGCTACTTTGGAGAACATTGAGGCTATCTGGGCTCAATTCAAGGACAAACCAGTTTACAGGTTCAGTTTTGGAGTAATATGTTAATAGCAATAAAGGCAAATAGCAAGAAAGATTTTTTGTTTTAGTAAAACAATTCCTCTTTTAGGCACTGGCTTCTTGATTCTATTCCAGCTGTTGGAACACCAGTCATTATAAAATTCATTAAGGAGAAGTTTGTGGCTGGTGAACTTACCATTCCTGAATTTATCCAGGCTCTTGTGGTTGCTCTGCAAATGGTCACTGCTGATTTGGACACCATCCACTTGACAGCTGTAGGTTGTGTAACTTATTTTAAAAAGATGGACCTTTAAAGTAAATGGTCTTACCCAACTACTATAATCATACCTACCATCTTTTTAAACAGAGTTTGGCTATACATGAGAAAATTGCCACAATTCCAGCGCTACGTGAAGTAGTCATGCTTGGATTTGGTTCTATGATTGCCAAGCACTGTGCTGCAGTTCCCACCTGTTCTTCTGAGCTCCTCAGGGTAAACCCTAAACCCTACATTCTGCTAAGGATTAGCTATTTACAATATTGTCTCATTTACAATATTTTCTTACACCTCAGCCCATCCTTGACATTGCTGCAGATGCCATTGCCAAGAATGACATTCCTGAAATCACATTGGTTCTGAAAGTTCTGGGCAATGCTGGTCACCCTGGTAGTCTGAAGACTATCATGAAGCTCCTGCCAGGACTGAAAACTGCAGCTGCTCCACTGCCTATCAGAGTCCAGGTTGATACCATCTTGGCCCTGAGGAACATTGCGAAGAAAGAGCCCAAATTGGTAAATATCAAGCAGTGTGGACATATAAGGTCAGTGCTAATGTTTGCATGTTGTCTTCAAAAGGTTAACTGTTTCTCACCCAGGTTCAGCCAGTGGCCCTGCAGCTCTTACTGGACAGGGTTCTCCACCCTGAAGTGCGTATGGTTGCTTGTATTGTGTTATTTGAGACCAAGCCTTCAGTGGCTCTTGTCTCCAATCTTGCTGGTGCTTTGAGACTCGAGACCAACATGCAGGTTGCAAGCTTTGCCTATTCCCACATTAAGTCACTGACCAGAATCACTGCTCCTGATATGGCAGCTGTGTAAGAAAACTCTTTAATTCAGAATTTTACATTCTTTCTTTATTTGAGCACAAACCTAAGGTGATCATGGTTTTCCATTTTCAGTGCTGGTGCAGCAAATGTTGCCATCAAACTCTTGGGCCCCAAGCTAGACAGGCTTAGCTTCCGTTTCAGCAGAGCCCTTCAGCTAGACTTCTATCATAGTAAGTGGTTTAGTAAATAATGATAGTAAATATTGGTAAAGAGAAGGCACCATGAACAAATTTGACTTTTGAACAAATGTATTTTGTGATATTAAAAGATTTTGTCCATTAATTCCATTGGTTTCTCTGTCAATGTGAAGCTCCTCTAATGATTGGAGCTGCTGGTAGTGCTTACATGATCAATGATGCCGCCACCATCTTGCCCAGAGCTGTTGTAGCTAAAGCACGTGCTTACCTGGCTGGAGCTGCTGCTGATGTCCTTGAGGTGGGCCTCCAAAAAGATTTTTTCTAAAAGTCATATTTAAAATGTTTTTACTCAATGGCTTCTTTTAAACAGATTGGTGTGAGAACTGAGGGAGTTCAGGAGGCTCTTCTGAAATCTCCTGCTGCAGATCAAAGCGTTGACCGTATCACAAAGATAAAGCGCACCCTAAGAGCAGTACGTAACTCGTATAATATTGTTTGCATTTTAAATAAAACATTACCTGTACTTAACATGATTTTTTTTTTCGTTTTGACTCATTTTAATCCCAGCTTATAAACTGGAAGGCTCTGCCAACCAATCAGCCATTAGCTTCAGTCTACATCAAATTGTTTGGACAGGAAGTGGCTTTTGCAAAAATTGACAGGACCATTATTGAACAAGCAATACCGGTATTGTGGTCTAGTTCACACTTCCTTTATCATTACTGCATTTTTAAGATTGGTCCCACAAAATTCTTACAATTAGATGTAAATTTCTCATAAACACTATACCTAGCTTGTCACTGGACCGAGAGCACGTGAACTGTTAAAGGAAGCCCTTAGAGCTCTGCAGGAAGGAATTGCCTTGCAGTATGCCAAACCTCTGCTGGTAGCTGAAGTGCGTCGTATCTTGCCAACAGCATTTGGTGTGCCCATGGAACTCAGCTTGTACACTGCTGCTGTTGCTGCTGCAACTGTCAAAGGTTGGTTTTGGTTTAAATTTTTTATGTTCTGTCCTATTTGTATGAGGCTTCTTAATTTAATGATGATCTGATCATCATTAGACGTTCTGATCATCCTCTAGTTAAGGCCACTATTACACCTCCTCTTCCTGAGCAACCTGAGACCATCACTCTTGAGCAGCTTAAGAGGACTGACGTTCAACTGCAAGCTGAAGCTAAACCAAGGTAAAGTTACATTTATAAATATAATGTATACAACAACAACATAATATACTTAACATAATCTATCTTCTTTCAGTGTTGCTCTGCAAACCTTTGCTGTGATGGGAGTAAACACTGCCTTGATCCAAGCTGCTGTTATGGCCAAAGGAAAGATCCGTACAATTGTCCCTGGAAAAGTGGCTGCAAGAGCAGACATTCTCAAGGGCAACTACAAGGTGGAGGCCCTGCCTGTTGAGGTCCCTGAACATATTGCTGCTGTGAGGTAATAAAAAAAAGTATTATTGGTGTAGAAAAAAATAACAAGAGCTTGCTTAAAAATTCCTTAAAACAGACTGTTTTAAAAATTCTTTAGCATCCCATTTTTTTTACAGCTTTGAGACTTTTGCTATGGTAAGAAACATTGAAGATCCCACTGCTGAGAGGATTGTTCCTTTGGTACCTGAGATTTCTGTTCAAAACTACCAGAAACCTCTTGCTGGTGATTTGGTAAGATTTAATGCTTTTATGAACATGAATATGCAAGAAACCTCCTGAGCTTGTGCTTCAAGTTTCATTCATTTTTGTGTCACAGTCAGCTGAGATAACTAGTGCTGATACGTCAGCTGAAGTCCCTCTGAGAGCTACTGCTCCTCTGCACAAGACCCTCTGTCTCGTTGTCCCATACATTGAAATCAAGGGATGTATTGAGGTGCAATCTCACAATGCTGCTTTTATCAAGAAAACTCCTCTGTTCTACATAATTGGACAGCATTCAGCCCGTGCTGCAGTGGCTAGAGGTATTCTTATAAACAAAATTCAATTCATGCAAACTGAAATCTTATCAGACCATAATTGTTTGTCCTTTTGTCTGCAGGTGATGGTCCTGCAGTTGAAAGACTAGAGCTTGAGGTCCAAGTTGGCCCTAGAGCTGCTGAGAGGCTCCTGAAGCAAATCAACCTTGTTGATGAGGATACTCCAGAGGGAAAAACCATTCTGTTGAAACTGAGGGAGATCCTAGAGACTGAAGCAAAAAACCTTCCTGTCTCTTCTGAAAGTAGTAGCAGCCGCATCATCAGTTCCAGCAGTTCGAGCTCCTCCATGTCCAGCTCACGCATGAGCAAGGTAAGACTGAAATATTGCTTGTTGGTTAGCTAGCATTTGTGTCATAATGTCTCCCCATATTAATATTCATTATGGTTACTTCATATGGATTTCCAGACTGCCAATCTCAGAGATCCCTTCAAGAAATTCCACAAGGAGCAGGTAATTTTAAGAAAAAAATAGAGGTTGCTTTGAACACATGGTTGTATTCCTACAATTGGAGAAATTGTAAAAATTTTATTCTGTTGAGTTAATTTTATACTGAACTTTGCTTGCAGTATCTGGCACCACATGGACCCTCTAAGGCAATAAGCAGTGGAAGCACTGGAGCTAGCTTTGAGGTCATTCAGAAACAGGTAAAAAAAAATTACCTCCATCACAACCTACAGTACAAGTACAAATTCACAAAGTTTTGCATAAATTGCATATATGCTTGTTTATGCTTTCAGGTTAAGTATCTCGGAAATGCTGTTGCACCTGTTTTTGCTGTTATTGCCCGTGCTGTCAGAGTGGACCGTAAGTTGTTGGGTTACCAGCTTGCTGCTTTCTTCGATAAGCCAACTGCAAGAGTTCAGCTTGTTGTGTCCTCAATTGCTGAAAACGACAACATGAAGATTTGTGCTGATGGTGTCCTGCTAAGCAAACACAAACTCACTGTAAGTCCAAATTTATGTAATCTACAAACAGTTGCCATTATTTTGTTTATTCATTATGCTCTGCTGGTCAGAATAACTTTATTATCCTTGTACATACATTTTAATTCTCAGGCCAAGGTTGCTTGGGGTGCAGAGTGTCTGCAATATGCAGTTATTACTAAAGCTGAGGCTGGTGTTCTTGGACAATTCCCTGCTGTTCGTCAAGAGGTGGAATGGGAAAGGCTTCCAATAATCGTCACTACCTATGCCAAAAAGTAGAGTCTGTAAACACTCAACAAATGTGTTGTTTCAATAAGAACTGTCATTGTTTTAAATACTGTTTTTATTGTATCACTTCCCATTTAGGCTGTCTAAACACATCCCTATGGCAGCTCTTCGTACAGGATTCAATCTTGAAAGAGTCTCCAACAGTGAGAAAGAAATTGAACTGACTGTGGCCTTGCCAACTCAAAGGACTCTAAATGTCATTGCTCGGATTCCAGAGGTTAGAAGTTTTACTCATGACTCAGTGACACGCTACAGAGATACAGTTTGCATGGAAAAGTCACCTACATCTTTTTGTATCTGTTGCTGTAGATGACACTGTCAAGAATGGCTATTCCTCTCCCCTATGCTGTTCCCATCAATCCAGATGGAACTCTTTCTATTCATATTAATGAGGACATTCTCTTCAGAGCCCAGAACTATTTGTATGGGTATACCACAGGTATGAACATAATGGATTAAATACAGCAAAAATAAACCACTCAATTTTTTATATTAATTTTAAAAGTACTGTACTATGAATATTATATTTTCAGCTCAGTGCAACATGGACCAGGATACAATGACCACATTTAACAACAGAAGGTACAAGAACGAAATGCCCATTTCCTGCTACCAGGTCTTGGCCCAGGACTGCACACCGGAGCTGAAATTTATTGTACTGTTGAAAAAGGATGAAGAGTCTGAAAAGAACCATCTGAACATCAAGCTTGCCGACATGTACGTTCAAATTGCTGTGAACAGGTGTCCATTTAGGGTAGTTAAAGTTATTTTATAAACACCAGTTTCTTTTTAACAGTGATGTCGACCTGTATGCTTTGGATAATGATGCTAAGGTAAAGGTTAATGGAATGGAAGTTCCGATCAGCAGCCTTCCTTACCAGCATCCCTCAGGTAGGCTCTGAAATCCACATGGTCTTCCATAGAAACTGTTCAGACATTCATTTCCATTTTTATTTAGGCTCCATCCAGATCAGGCAAAAGGCTGATGGTTTGTCAGTTTTTGCTCCTCGCCATGGGCTTCAGGAAGTCTACTTTGCCAATGTTGGATGGAAGGTGACTGCAAACTAATGAATATTAAACAGTCTTCAGCTATTTGTGTCCAAAAGCATGTCTTGTCCAGAGGTTGAATATCTATTTTTTTTTAGATCCAAGTTGTGGACTGGATGAAGGGTCAAACCTGTGGTCTCTGTGGAAAAGCAGACGGAGAGTTAAAACAGGAGTACCAAACACCCAGTGGTTATCTGACCAAGAACTCAGTCAGCTTTGCCCACTCATGGGTGCTTCCTGCTGAGAGCTGCCATGACATCAGCCGTAAGATTTGTGTCTTGTGTCTTACAAAACAACATGGCCAACATGTCAGACAACAAGATAACAAGAAATATGCTTTTTTGAATAAGAAATTGCTTCCCTCGTTCAGAATGCCGCATGAAGCTTGAGTCTGTGAAGCTGGAAAAGCAGATGATTTTGGATGGACAGCAATCTAAGTGCTACTCTGTTGAGCCAGTGCTGCGTTGCTTGCCAGGTTGTGCACCAATCAGAACCACCCCTGTCACTGTTGGATATCATTGCCTGCCCACTGGTAAGTTCAGTATTTCATTTCACCTAATTTACAAACTGAGATGACTGAGTCATATTTGTTACTGTTAACAATTTAAGATAGCAATATGTTATATTTTTACCATGTGTTACAGACTCTAATATCAACATGTCTGATGGAATCTATGAGAAGACTGTGGACTTGAGAGAGACAACATATGCCCATGTGGCCTGTCGCTGCACTGAGCAGTGTGCTTAAACCTCTTGGCTCAGTAGACTTAATTCAACATTTTCTGAAGCTGCTGTAACTTAATGCCTCAGTTTGAATAAATCTAAAGAAGCATTCTCAAAGTTTGTTTGCTGTTTTTTAACAACTTTAGCATTAGTACTGCTGCCATATATATTATCTCCTTTTTGGTACAATGTAAATAAAAATAAAGCCATATGAGACATACATGTTGAAACTAACACAGATGTCAGATGATTGTAACAAAGCATATTAAAGCATATTCTTTTAATAGTTTCACATTTATTGCCAATAATTATAAAGTCTAATATTTTTTTTTAAGAAAGCATACATTTTCTCTGTTTAACATTGAAATGAATGCAAATGAATATGGTTTGATAGTCACTCATTTAAACAAGTACCAAAATTAAAATGAAAATCAGGGCTTAAGTCGAGCAGTGTGGACTGATTAGGAGCTTTATATTGTTAGGATTTTGGATAGGGTTAAGTCCTCATCGGTTTGTCTGGCACAAATTTTGTGCCCCACCAATTTCATGCAAAATTCTGTCTGTCTACCACCCATATGTGATTTTAGTGGCTGAAAGAGCTGTTTGGTTCTCTATTTGATGCTTTATTAGAAATCCTACAAAACTACTTTATGTGTCATCTGCAATACATTATACACATTAATGTCTTTTACATTAGACATTACATTTTTACAGTGGGTAGCACTGTAAAACAGTGGGTCCCTTTTAGTATGGAGTTTGCATGATCTTCCTGTGTTGCCATCGGTTTCCCCCTACAGTACAAACACATGCTGATCAGAATTAGACTAAATTAAATTCAGTGGGAGTGTACATCTGTGTGTTTCTGTAAGTGTTCTGTGAGTGACTGACATTCCAGGGATTCACTCCAATCCCACTGTAATATAAACAATCTTCTGCCATCATTAATATTAATTTTATTTTAAAGTATTTTAAAAGTGTGCATAACTCACAGTGGCCAATTTAATGTGTCTAGTTTTATAATTTTAGTCTCCAGATCATTTCTTTTTAGGTGCAAATTTCATCTATTGTTACCTATTCTGTTCACTAAAAAACATA
>JAZGTK010017451.1:0-12270 GCA_036877625.1 Ambastaia sidthimunki
AGTCAATGAGGCTGTGTACACCAGGAGCATCTGTTGCGACGTGTCGCATTGTAGACAGCCTCAGCCTCAAGCTGTTGCAGCATGCTACATCAACAATGAAACGGTAAAAAAAATCCAACTTTACATTTGCACTATGTTGATACATGCTATTCAGCCCTTGTCACACTGTATAAACATCCCATTATGAAATTACCAGAAACAAAACCATGACCAATCTGCTAATCATACCGTTCATGATCTCAGTTTAATTTTAGCGACTGTAATGCTTAATTCCTTGAACCAGCAGGAGGTCCAATCTTGCTTATTTGACTTTTATTCAACACAACGCTGTCTAGAACTGGAAGTATATACATACGGACTAATTTCTCCCACTTGAACAGAGGGGTCCCTTGTACTCCAACCTCAGAGCTCAAATTAAGATTGAAGCAAACGCAAAGCACTGCAGTTAAGTCAAAGTCTGGCTGCACCATGAAACGCCAGCAACCGAATCATTCCTCTCAAATTAGCAATTCAGTTTTCAGTCCAAACTCCACCTTCACTTCAATAAATATAGCAATGACTATACAGTGGCTAAAGAATGACATATTCATGTAATTATATGCACAATTGTTTTCCTCATTATTCCCAATGTCTAAACCCGTTTGTGTGTATAAATCCGCTTTATTTAATTGTAATGATAATCATAAAGAATGTATTATGCAATGAGACGTTGCAAAGAAAGCAGTTTGTTGATGTGCAGATCTCACCAAAGCCATTTAAAGCCCGTTGCTCAAGGGGACTCATGTCATGTCTGAAAATATACAGCAGGCTAGTATTCATTTGGCTTATGACAAACAATGTTGTCTATTCATCTCGCTGCTCAAAAAAGATAAACAACTTCAAATGATCTCTCCGGGTGATAATCTGTAGTGCCTCTTTTAAACTGTCTCTTTTCATTTCACTCCTTCTAAGTGCAGCTTTGGAAAGGTGGGATTTGTTTTTAGAGAGTGAAGGGAATTAATTATTTTTAATTAACCCTCGCATTCAATTTTAATTCAACGTGTAGCGCTTTTTTCTAAACACATTTTAAAAACATCTTTACAGAAAAAAATAAATAAGGTAATAAATACTGTAGATAATAAGCCATGATGTTTTTTATGTTTGTAAATTAAAAAATAATTTTTAAATTAACTGTAATATTCCCCTGAATGTGACCATGTAAATATTTATTGTATTTTTACTATATTCACATTACAAACGTAAAATATTATGTAATAAAATATTATTAAATAAATATAATAAAATATTGTCTGACCTTAAATAAAACAATAATTATAAAACAAAACACCATTATGTAACTCTAAACAGTGCTGTAAACTATATCCCTGTTAATTACCAACAATAAATATTTGCAGCCCTTATAAGCCTTCATTCCTTTTCTGGGATTACCTAAGTAAATATTATAAGTAAATGTTTTGGCAAACACAATGTGCAGAACCTCAAATGATTCTAAAAACAATTGTATTCACTATTTTTTACATATTTGTTCACAACACTGACAACATATAGTAAAACTGCATATGATTATTAAAAATATAATAATAATAATGTATACTTTTATATAGCAAATAATAACATTTGTAATTATTAATCTATGTATGGATTTGGAAATTTTAATATTACAAAAAAAATAGAAATCAGATTTATAAACACATGTGGTCTGCCATACAGTGTATTACTAAACTAACCAGGAACAGGGGCTGTGCACAAAACATCTGCTGCATGCCACCTTATGTAACACTGCTATTCTGTTTTGTCCCTGAACAAATGATAAAAAATAAAACATAGCACACCCAAATGACCTTTTATCTAACTCCACTTCCCATCATGCACCACACTGTCCTGCTCCCCAAGGATGACTCAGGCTTCAGCCCAGTGCAATTGCATGAATCAGCCTCTTCATAACCTTTAACTTGTGCCAACAACACTTATGAGATGCAAACAAACAATCTATGAAATCACATCTCATTTCATGGCTGGCGAAACATAGCATTATATCAGAGCTTTATGACGCACGCATTGACCACATGACTTGACAAATCGAGTGTCCTCCATGCTCGCCGCCATTTTCTTCCGATAGATTAACCTTCCTGCCTGTCCTCTGAGGAAATCTGACTGACCCTCAGAATCTCTGGCACAATTAACACTTACTTGTCAACATGTTTGACAGTGTTTTTGATTTGAAATGTGAAGGCCCTCAATTTATGTCTCAGCGAGCGCTTTAAAGCTACGGCGCTTACACATTGCGTTAGCTGTCTGGAGTCACAACACGCTGGCATCTCTTCCACCTCAACACCCAGAGTTCTGCGGGGTCACGTTCCGGAGGGCGTGCAGCGCCTCGTCACCTGATATAGCGTCTCGCGGTTCTGTCGCTGTTCTGAAACAACTCTTGGTTCTGCTCTGCTCAAGCAGAAACAGACCTGATGGATGAGCTACGACATCACGGTGACCCACGGCTCAACTCTCTCATGTGCTGCTGTTTTACCCATGAGAACTACACCGACCAGCCTCCACCGTTCATCTAGACACAGTCAGTATTAAACCGAAGGTGTATTTGTAACAAAAGCTGTTTTAACTAGTGTTATATAATGTTGTTATATAACTGCTGTTTTTAAGAATAGTGTATTTTCAGGTTTGTGAGTGTTTCATTTGCAGATAAAACAAACAAAATGCATGTGTCAACATTTGTGACAAAGTGAGGTTAGAGACAGATGTTTCCCAGGATTCTTTGTGGCCCCTGTGAGTTTTATTGGCTCTGGCAGGTGAAGCACATGGCTTGGAGGGGAGCCACTTTGTGGGTGATGAGCAGAGGACACAAGGGTCAGAATCATGGAAGACACACGCACCAGGGTCACTGTCAAACCACACTGACGACAATGAAACAGAGACAAATGCTGCTTATTCCAGCACAGCAGACCACATTAAGAGCTGCTGGTGCTGTCTGTTACTACAAAACATATACAGTATGAAAAATAACATTTCTGTAAATATAATAAAATACAAGTAAAATAATACAAATAATCTTAAACTATTTCCCTCTTCTTTACTGTAAAGTGAACTTACTTTCCAGAAGTGTTACTGGTATCCGTTCCAGTACCAACTGATTAAATGTTGTCACGAAATTCAGCTCATGGGCATTTTATAGTCCAGTAATTTTTTTAATATAATTATGGATTTGGATTTAATTTGTGTCTGAAACTGTTCAATTTAGCAATGGCACAATTAATTTAATATTAGTTGTGTATGCATGTATTGATTTACATTTTAAATCTTATTTTCAAATTATTTACATAAATTCATTTTATATATTTGCTTGTTAAATTTAATAATAAAATTAATAGTTTATTTATTTATTGCCATGGTAATAAAATAATAGAATAACACAAGAAAATAAATCTGTACAGAAAAAATATACCAAATTATTCATGTGAATTATTTTTCTTAACATTTGCTTTTAATTTTATTATTAATGTTAAACATATTAATTTAAAAAAAATATATGGAAATAAAATACATTTCTGATCATGTTCATATGTGGTTTTAGATCATTTTGGTAGAATCTCATGGAGTCAATGAACTTCAGACGAGAGCTCAGGTCTGTAATCAGTGACAAAGCAGATTTTCTTCTGGCTGTCTATAAAGGCCAGTCAGGGGCCTGTGAGGGGCCCTTCATTGCTCTGTGTCGACAGTAATTAGTGCAGCCAGTAAAACTTTTACTAATGGCCGTCTAAAACTCATTATATCAATGGCAACTCACTCAGCTCTCGGCCAAACTACAGCCTCACTCACACACCAGAGACCCAACCTGACAAGGAAACACATTAAAATAGAGAAAAATTGGGGACAGTACAGTATTTTTGTGGCCTGCTTCTGTGTGGTTTATATCACATTTGCATTTATGTAAACATTACTATGTTCATTTGTATTGACCGAAACTGAATGATTTTCCCCTCCAAACACAAATCCTTAAACTAAAGTGGTTTTTAAGATTGGAAAGAGGCAAAACCTGTGGTGACATCCAAATGACAGAAAGCAGAGGCAGCTTTTAAAATAAACGGAGGGGCTTAATTATTTACAAAGTGCGTATAAATTATTCCAAGTGAAATGTCAAGCAGCAGGACACCCATAACTTTCCTCTCAGTCAGTCTCTCTGTAACATGACAAAAATCGCAGCAAAATCATTTTAATTGGATTCACTCTTGCCAACATGAAGTGTCGATGATGAAAATTCTTCTTAAGAAATTCAGAAAAAAGCAAGTGGCTACGACAAGACAAGAAAGGTAAATAAACGTGTGATAAGGCAATAGTGGTAGTTTGGTGTGTGTAATCGACAGTTGAAATATACAGAGAACTGAACAAGAGTCGTCAATAAATTCTTTAGTTTTAAATTTGCAGGAGGGTTTTAGGGACACTGCATCTTCTCCAAACTATTATCATTATATTAAACTACATAACATTTAGTTATATATATAAAAATAATTGTTATTTAAGCCACACTTATGAGTGCATAAATAAAATGCATAAGAGTCAATGACTTCTAAATAAATATTAAAATGTTAAAAAAAAACAGTCACACTTTACAAGCAAAACATTTCACATGAATAGTTAAAAAGATATATTTATTTTTTGGCCTTGTGCACTTAATGGTCTGCTATGCTACTAAATGAAATTTGCAGGGAAAGAAATAACATATTACTCAATTAGACATTAAGACTGTCTAATGTGTATGCTTACAATAATCAAAGCAATCCCCACGGCTGACCATAATGCTGTGATAATTGTTAAGGAGTAGAACAGGAAATCAATAGCTATAGGATAAAGTGCTCTAGTATGTCACATCACACATTCATTCATATGCAGAGCCTCTTTCATGGCTCCACCACACGTGTTGTTGCTGCAGTCTGTGTGTTATCTGAGACTTTACAGAACCACTTCCTGTCATCTGCCAAACTCCATCACTCACATCCTCCATTCCTTCATCTGCCCATGATCAAACACTAATGAACGGTTCCTTTAATCAAATCAATAAATCAGTTCAGGGTCAAGCAAATTGCCCCTATGGAAACCACAGAGATATTATTCAAACAACTGGTGTGGTGAACAAAAAATGTTATCCATTAAATCCATCAGAATTTAAGTCATAAGGCCATAAATCGTTTTTTTACATTATGGAATTTATTCTGTAGCTTAACTGGTAGAGCGTAACGCTAGCAGTGCCAAGATCATGGGTTTGATTCCCAGGGAACACACAAACTGATAAAGCGTATACCTGGAACGTACTGTAAATCACATAAAATGGATAAAATCGTCTGCCAAATGGAAAAAAAATGGAAACTGGAATACTCTACTTTGTTAAAAAGAACACTGCTGAATACTTGCCCCTGTGTTTCTCTACCTTGATTTCGCTGTGGGATCGTAATCAGGTCTGTTTCACATAACTGCCGATTACGGTAAAGCTCAGATCCTGTTTCACCACAGCAGAGAGAGAGAGGGAACTGAGGGGGGGTTGAGAGAGATGTAGGGGGTGATAGAGGAAAAGATGAACCGGCTCGGGCGTTGCAGGGGGAGGCGGACGGCGGCATGCATCTCGACATCGGCAGCGACACGGACATGACAGGTCGCCTGAAGACAGCTCCATTTTAGCTACTATTCACCCTCTGTGACCACTGCACTTAGTTTGAACCCAAGAGAAAGAGAGAGAGAGAGAAATGCTAATTTCAGATGCTCTGCCCCCAGTGTCCCTCAGGGACCTGAGGCAGACAGGGCCCGTGTTAAAGTATGTGTGTATTGGGTCAAATCGAAAAAGTTAAACAAGAGACAATGGGGAAGACAAACAGAGCCTTTTTTATTTCGTCATTTGTCGCTCTGTCCACTGTGGATCTGAGGTAATCTGATTTAATGAGGACATCTATTTCGATGCGAGCCAGGCAATTTTGCTAAACAGTTATTAAATAAAAACAGTAGTAAACAGCAATCAGTAAAAGGGCAGCTGAGTGACAGAGGGAACTGAACTTTCAGTGCAGGTTCTGAGAGAGGGAGTAATGCGAGGAGCTATAATAGTATGAGACAGAGCCAGCATTTCCTCTCATCTCTCGAGGGGGACTCTGACAGAAACGATTCTCGTATCCCCTGTCCCTGTTTTCCAGCGGGCGGAATGTTTATGTACAAGTGCATTTCTCTTCTCAATTTGTTCTCTCTATTTGCACTCACGGAGTGTTAACTGAAGATGGGAGACAACTGTGCTGCTAAGAGGAGTGAAGGAGGAAAGTTTTCCTTGTGAAAAGTAATCCGGAGTTGAAGCAGCTATAAGCTTTGCCTTTGTAATGTCACTAGACGTTTGATCACAGCTGCCTCTGGGAGCTGATTGGCGGAGAATCAGCTGGAATTTTCTAAACCTGATCAGGTTTAAAAAATGTTTGATCCTAGAGGAAAGAAAAATTGCTCAGAGGTTGCTCTTTTATAGCTCATGATACATAATTGGGTTGAGTTATATTTAAGTATCAACTTTATCCCAGATGTTCCTTCTAAAATTCCTTGGAAGAAATTAACATACATGCAATACATAAATACAGAACTCTAAAATTCATGTAGATACTAAAAACTAACTCGTTTTTTTATACTTTTTTAAAACTCTTTTTACCTAGGGGATATAATCTTAAAAATATCTACAATGCAAATCAGAGTACAACATGATAATGTAAACGTGAACAGGTTACGTGAGCGTATGAAAAAGCAAACAGTGGATTTCTGCTGAAACTGACACTCACAAAACGTGCTGCCTAAGACGAAAGGTTTAAGGAAGTGGTGCTAACAAATGAGAGTTTTAATGCTTCACAGCTGGCAAAGTCATATTACCACATTTATTCAGGATTATGAGATTCAAGACGAAATTCTAAACGGCCAAATATACCCCAGGCATGTACACACGCCTAGAGAAAATCCAGTAGCCCGGGCCAAACAGCGGTGCAATATGGGGCAAATTAAACCACAAACCCCCCGCCCTAGGCAGGGGCTTCTGAGCAGAGCTTTCTGGAACTCAAGAGACCCCCTCCCATCCGCGGCAGTCCGTCTGCCACCCCTTGTGTGCAGCGACAGGGTTTGTGCACCGCTGAGGAGAATGTGAGCTAATGAAAGCAAAAGCCTGTGTTCACTAGAGTATAAAATTCACATTTGGCCAATGCAGCCTTTGCAATTTGATATTATGAGGCTGCCTGACACACATACACACATATGTATTGGCACAGGAAAGGGCTAAAAAGAGAGAAACAGTTGAATAAAGAGAAAAGGCATACGATATTAGAAGGAATACGTCCTGGGATTACGACACCCATCCTCTCACTGCAACGTTTTTGGAATAAAAATATCAAAAAAACATCAACGTAAGTGTAATAATTGAACTTCTAGAGTCAGAGTTACTATAAAATCGTCATGGAGGACGCAAGTTACTATGATTCTTATTTTGCGATTGCTGAAAGCGCTTCAAGATGGCGGCTATGGTGGAATCGCAGCATCATCTCTGCTGGTGAAGATACAGGAAGGACATCACAGCAGGGGAAATGAGGTATCATGTGACACCATCTTGATTTCTCTGTGTGTGTGCGCATGCTTTGGTGGCACTTGTTTTCTCGTGTTAAAATGAGGCTCGGTCATGACAAAAAAAAGAGGTCATTCGGAGGGCAACAAAGTGACATTGTAAACAGACAAGTAACAACGACCAATCAAAATCTCCCATTGCAGAGCTCTGATTGGTTGAAGACTTGTAACGCCACACTATTTGCTATCACTCGATAGGACTGTTTTACAATGATGCGCTGTCTTTTATAATAGGTAGTTGATGTATAATGTGTCAGTAAACATTTACAATAAAATATATACAGAAAATATAACACATTAAAATATATTTAAATGTTTAAGAGAAATTGTACAACATTCTGTGGGGTCTCTCAATTATTAAGATCGTAAAAGCTGTATAAATAACAATTTTAAAAGAATTAGAAGAAATTCAGTGTTATATGTTACACCACAAGTATTTCATGTCAGCTACCTATATATAAGAGAAAGTGTTTAACAAAGTAATTAAACATGGCAATGATGCCCAAAACAACATGTTTTTTCCGCTAATATAAAGACGTTGGTGGCTAACAAAAGTACCAAAAGTGTTCATATCTGTAAACAGTAAACTAATTGCAGTAGCTTTTTAAAATTTAAATAAAATACATCAATAAATAAACAAGATACAGAGATTTTAAAGTATTATTGTATGATAAAGATAAATCAGAAAGCCTGTTCTTGATTGGTCTTGATACACAATGTCTTTTAAGGGGACTTTGGGGCTGAGTGTTGGGACAATAGAAGCACTTTCGTTCGGTTCAAAAGTTCAGTTGCATTACAAGCGCATGACCTATTTTCCACGCTGGAAGTTTGGCATCAATCTTCCTCATTCTGCACCCTCCTCCCAATTTAATACACTGCACTAATCACAATAAACTAGGCCATCAGTTACCACGAATACGCCACCGGCCGCCGCATACCAGCACTTGTAGGGGCATCGAGAAGTTCCATTTATTTATATAATAAATTCTATTATTATTGATTAACTTCATTAATATTTTGCAGCTGCAGACTAATGTGAGGAATTAAATCAAATTGTGTTGTTCAACTTTTATTTGTGTGTATTACAATTGTGTATTACAATTGTGTGTATTGTTAAAGCAATAAAACAATAAACACTTTAATTGTAAAACAGATAAAAACAGACATATCATCTATCTATCTATCTATCTATCTATCTATCTATCTATCTATCTATCTATCTATCTATCTTTATATATCTATATCTATATATATATGCTGCAATGGTGATCCTGATGGAATTACTTAAGTCAAATAATGATGTATCATCAAAAATACATTTCCACACTTCAGAAGCATCAAAAAGACTCATCCACAAGTTTCTCTCACAGGAGAGACCGATATGAGCATGGATCAAAGGTTACAAAATCTGACCAATCGGGTAAGGTATAGCTAGTTGAGTCTTTTTTTACTTTTTATAAGACCTAAATTAGACGGTGGTCTGAGTGAATCAGAGGGGCATTCTTGAGAAGTCAGGTTGCAATTACCATCATGGAACAGCAGAAATTACAGCCATACCTTTATGATTGCAGACTGGCGGGTTATACCCGGGCGGCCCCATATCAAAACTACTGTTCAGGTTGGGTTTCAGGGTCACACACACACATACATTCTGATTAAGATTTGCCAAGCACACACACTTTAAGAGAGTTTTTCAGTAAGTTCCATCAGCCCATATCTGGGTCAGCATAGCATGAGGAGCATAATTACAGAGCAAATGCTGGGCTGCACATTTCTTTCTCTCTGGAGTGGAGAGCATTGGCGTCGTTCGCTTTACGTAATGGGGTGAAATACAGGCAAGTGTGTGCCTCAGGTGGGGACAGTTCGGTCGAGTGGCTCGCTAACACATCACACAGCACACTTTCTGACCGAATGTTCCCCACCAGAACACTGTCCTGACCCATTTACATGACACAACAGGATTCAAGTAAATTACCTTATTCTTTAAATTGCATTTTATATGTGTAAATGTTACATTCTACAGATAATAATATTAATAGCTACAGCAACAAAAATAAAAAATACGAATACATAATAGTTCTGGGAATAATACATTATGTTCAAAAAATTGTATACATAATTGTTGTTAAATGTTCTAAAAATAGTAAATCATAGTAAATGTATAATTCATTTTATATTATATTGTATATATTATAGAATTAATATAATATGTATAAAAATATATATAATATTATATAGTAATTGTAACATTTTTAATTAATTGATAACTCTTTACTTTGTCTAATCTTCTATAATAATTTATAAATGTACAGTAAAAGATATTAACCAAATGATAAAAAATAGTAAATAGTAATAAACATTAAACATTCTAAAAATATAAAACGTAACTTAAATATCCCACTACACTATAAATGTTACTTCAAACGTTAACAGCTGCCAGTATCAGAATAAACTCAGTGTGGACCGACACAGACACTATTCAAAATAAAGAAATAGCGTGGATGTCGAATTACATGTACGCAGGTCTCGGCTGCCTGTGGTCAGCATGTTAAAATGTAAAACGACAATGAAACTGTTATTATGCCCCGTTACTCACTGTTTTACATATTTTCCCCTCATCTCTGATTTCAAATGATTGCCCGTGATGACAGTAAAAGAGCGCTTGCACTCGGCTATTCGAGAGCTGCACTTCTGATGCTGCCTTGATTTCCAAAATGGAACAGAATGCTGATTGCTGAATCATTTCCATTGTTTATTTTAAATCTCTCAATCATGTACTTAAAGTAAGAGACAGACAGAAAGTGCGAGAGAGTGTGTGTGTGTGTCAAAGAGAGGTTCGCTGTGACTTACTATCTATTTATTGTATTTATTTAATTCAATATATCACTATAATTTTTGAGGACACACTGGAGTTTAATTCCTGGCCGTAAAATGACTGAACGTTTCGACGGACAGTAAAAAAAAGCAAAAAACAAACTATTGAAGATGGTGAGAATAGTTCAGAACTCCTCTGAACTAAAACTGTATTTTGGGCAGATGTCTGGTAGTTCTGACCCTCTTTGCTCACATCAGAGAGAGGTTAACAGGTGTGGTTTCTCAACAACAAATGTTTTCCTCTCTGTCAGTGTTTCTCTGTCCTGAGGGACGTCAAAACCACACGTGGGTGATAATGGCAGGAACAGAAATTGGACCTTAAGAAACTTGATCTTGAAAAGCAAACTTAAACAGCTAATGTAGAAACTATTTTAGAAATAATCCCACATACTGAATTACCAATTAATGTAATATAAATAAAAAAATACAAAATAAATTACTAGATATCAGTGTTACTAAATATCAAATTGTTGGAAACTGCATTTGAAAGAAATATAAATATATATTTCCAGAGGAAAATAATTGAAAGAAGAATCAGAACTAAAATACCATAAAACACGTTTAATAATACATTAAAATAATATTTTGGCACCTTGGCCTAAGCTGTTTTTTAAAAATAATGCTCTTAATTGCCGGTTTTCCAACAAACTAATTTAATATATTTTTATAATATGTCTAATAATATTATTTATGTCTTGAGTTCAATGCCAATTTATGTCAATGAGTTCAAAAACTATTCAAGTAAACTAATTACTTAAATTGAAAAGCATATTAACATTATTTGATCCCACAAAGTGGTAACAGACCCACCCGTGAGTACTTTATTTACACACGGCACAAACATCTACAGGAATTCAAGAAAAGATTTATACTGAACACAAGTAAAACTTCAATATCCCACCAGGACTGAAGGCCACAGTTATTGCAAGAATGTATCTACTGTGTGTGTGTGAGAGACATCTAAGCTAAATTCTGAGTTTGTACAGTAGACGGCACACTCACTCCACATTAGCTGCAGAGAATGTAAATGACCAAACTAGCTCAAGGCGTGACAGCAAAGCAAGCGAGGACACACACACTCTTTGACCGTGCAGTGACCACCCCAAATTCATCGTTGTTTATTCAGCACACGCAAACACACATACACTCCCACCCCCTTCTCTAAGTTTTAGTTGTTGATTTTGCCCCGTGGATGTGCTTCAACCACCACAGCTAACCTACATTTCCCATGATGATCTACGATGTGGTTAAATCAACGCTGATAATACAGATATCACAGGAATGTGTATGATTTTATTGGCGTACGTGTGTGTGTGTGTGTGTTTGTATGTAGTGGAGGAGGGGGGTGGCCTCACAATAGTGCTTTGAATCAATTTATGCCATCGACTGGATCGTTACTGGAATAACAGTCTTGTTGATGGAGATGTATTTAGTTTATTCAGTGATGCACGACATGCAATATTGAACTACCTAGCAGCCTAATCAAAACCAAATTATATCCATTTCATACACAGAGAGTCTACTGGAGACAAAAGGGCCAGTAATTCTTCATGGGCTATTTGTTTAAGTCTGTCATTTATTGAGGAGGTCGGAAGATATATCGTTGTTTTTGGATATAAATCAATTGTGTCACCCTGTGTGAGTTTTGGTCTGCTTGTTTAAACACAGGGTCTGTATTGGGCAATATGGGTATGGGGCCATTTGGTTTTATTAGTTGGGTTTGTATATAATGACTATTTTTATGTATTAAATGTATTTATTTCC
>JAZGTK010017452.1:0-12270 GCA_036877625.1 Ambastaia sidthimunki
AATGTCTTGACTCCAGAAGATATCTACATCTTGCGATAAAAGGCCAATAGAATTGTCTTTAGAAATTTGCATAAATGTCCAAAATAAAGTGCCTTTGTGTGCAAAGCAGAATACAAAGTACAATGCAGCCTGTCCAAAACTATTTAGCTGTCTAGGCAGAATGTCTGATTAGTTCTTGATGAGGGGCCTGAGGATGTCTGGTACTGTCTGTCTGCCTGGTGGAACACTGATCTGGATATTTTATATGTCTGAAAAAGTAGTAATGGCTTTGATTTGGGCAGAAGGAAGTTGGTCCTCTCAGTGTAGGAGTTATAAGCCCAGAGCTCTCTCATTAAGAAGAATGTGAGTATATGTTTATGTAAAATGAGGTGCATTGTTAAGAAATCCAAATTAATGAGCAGATCCCATCACTGTAGAAGATGTTGTAGGGTTGTTTACTGCCTGACTATGCCACAACATGGTAAATATAACCTATAGTCGGTTAGGTTCACTGACAGGTTAGAATATATAACATTCATTATTCTAACTTTAGGTTCCTATCACCATTGCCATAAATTTAAAGTCAATGGAGGTCATATCTACTTTAATAAACAGCTATTGGTTAGTGAAGATGAGCTAATAGAGGAGTCATTCAATTATCAGCTCTTACGGTGAGTTGCATTATCGTCATGATTAGCATGATCACGTTTGATGGTCCTTGAGTCTAGACTTGCGATAGCAGCCATTAGCGCGTTCAAGGCTGGTTGAATTAGCCTGTTACAAAGACGAACCATAAACATCAATCCCGCTCAGTGGGTAAATGTCATGATGTTCCCCAAGGGAACTAGACTTGCCTCGCTGCCACTAGCTTTCTCGTCACGGCTTTAATTGGCCAAATTAGCGACCACATCCGCCCTGCATATTTGGAACAGGACAGCTGAATCACTGCACACTTGTGATGAAAGTCACACTGACAGACTGAAGTCAGCAGTGTTAGTACAAGATAACAGTTGGACGCTTAGAGTGCGAGGTGCTGTTTGCGGTTTCCAGGGTATTTACGTGTTTGTGTGTTGGGACAGATAGCACGTCAGCTACACTATTAACCTGTGTTTAGTTCACCACATTAGGAGCATGAAATAAAGAAGGACAGTTGCTTTAATCTAAACTCAACAGTAATATAACCACAGACACCAGCTCACACAGAGAGGTTATTCTACCCAAGAGTGACTGACAGCAGATGCCTTCACTGTTTGCGAATTCAGAACTGGCTTAACATTAAGAGGAATGATGTAGCGGCAACTTCTATAACTCCTGACCCTGAACTTAAAGCGGTCATATAAAACAATAAGCCACTCAAGGTTGCATGCTGCACCGTTTTTACCATCAGCTTTGTAAGCGTGTCTCAAACCCCCTTACAGTTAACCTGTAACCCTGTTAGCAATCTATTTTACTAATGTTCACCTTTAACGTGACAGATTTCCAAAGACAGAATTTCACAAGGAAATTAAACCAGGAAATATGCAGGCCCGACTTGATTGTATGTAACAGGATTGGCTCTTGAAAAGAGGACAAACCTTACAAATATGTTGAACAAAATGTAAATAGATATTTGGTTATTGGTTAACATTATTTAACAGCGTGGGTGGCCTAAGTAACGTTAGTGAAAATGTTTTAGAAAAAGAGCACATTAATACATTTTGAGATTGCAATGACAATACTTTTATTTATTATAACATGCAAAGAAGAATTGTTCAAAATAACAGTGTCAATATGCATTAAAAAGGGGGGAAAATAATATCATAAGGACTTCAGCTAAGTGGAAACAACTGTTAAAGCGTGACCTCAAGTGGCATATTGCTTATATGAAACAATAGCAATAAACGTTCATAAACAATACAAATAAACTAAATTATTACCATGCTAAAATGTGCACTGTATTTTTCAGCATTTCCACAGCTTATACAATCAGAACCCTTCATATAATGTGTATAAGTTCAGATGAAAGGAGAGGAGATGCTGGAATAGATTTGTTGACCACAGAAAGATATTGTGCACTGTGCTAACAATCATAAAGCAATATATGAGTGCATTGTGCTATTGTGCTACAGAGATTGAAGGGGAGGTCATAGTGTCCAATCATTGACTTCAGTTATAAATAATGCATTGGTAATGAATCATCCTACAGTATATACAGGAAACAGGAGTCTGATTTAGTCATAAAGGCTTTGCAAAACACCTCACAATGTGTGTTCAAAGCAACGTACCACTCGTCTTCTGTGTGTAACAGCACCGGTTTGATTAATTATAACATTGAGCACTTTCACTCACAATAGCCCAAGCACCTTTTGAAGGTCTTACCAACTGAAGCTTTTGTCATGCAGAAGATAACACAAATGTTTAGGTGACTAGCGTAAACCTCAGATGTCCAACAGATAGCAAAAAGGACGTATTTAGCCGCTTGTTTGCACAAGTGCGTCACAAGTGGCACACATGCAGATAAGAGCAGAATGGATCACCTACTGATGAATCTGCATCCATTTAAACAAATAAAGAGGCTGTCTGAATATGTAGTGCTTATCTAAAACTCTGTAATCAAATGGATTCTGTATAGCTCAGGAGCTTAGTTTTAAAACCATTCAATGTTGACATTGGAAAACAATGTACATAAGCCTGGTTTGGTAAGTCTGGTGCAGTTTGGGGTAAGATCACTGGAATTTCAGAAAATGGCAATGATGAAAGTAATGATTTAGCACATACAGTCTGATTTAACTTCCTGGTGGATTGGGTGCAAGTCAGTTATTTTCAAAGCATCTATACATGTTCTTCCTGAGGCTAATAGCTGTGTTCTGACACCTTGTCATTTCCTGTATGTCTTGTGGTCAGATGAGGTAGTTGTGACCACTCTGTACTCATGACAGTCACTGTAAACAGGCTAATCTAGTCACTGATAGAGCTGTAAGGCTGCCATCTAGTGCCCTGAACCGCTATTAGGATTACACAGTGTTATCTGTGTCAGTGCCAGAGTTAGAGTAGACCTAGCTTTGAATTAAACATAATATTATAATATTTTTGCTGGTATTCCTGTAGAGGCAAGTATGAATTGTGGTGCCGAGTCTTGCACATGCTCAAGAGCAAAATGCTTTCCAAAAAAGAACATTGTTTACAAAGAAACATAAAAAACCCTATTTCCAAGATAATACACACTGGAAAAAAGAAACATTTTGAATTTAAAACAACACTGGAATCTATTAAACTGAAAGGTTTATACAGGCACATCACATCATCATGAATCTTCCAAAGTTCCCAAAAACAATCCCTAGAACATGGCCTAAATCCATGGCATTAATGATCCGAGAGGATTTTTTGACTTTCTTAAAGAATAGACTGGGTTTAAATAAACATCTGAACTTCAAGTTGTAAAAGTAAGAAACAGCAGCAGATTTTTAGAAGGAACACTATTTCAGCCAACATAAGCCATAAATCAATCCAGTCATCCTGCCTTCAATCGGACAGAAAGCTGCACCTGAGAGCTGTGAGATTTCCACACTTCTGCTTGGTGCAAAAAGTTATTTCTGAACAGCAGGTGTTAGAGAAGGGAATCAGACCAGACTGCCTGCCCAGTATTGTAGTGAAGTTTCTGATCTAGTGATCTGATCTTACACAGCAGCTTTTAAATGCTGCTTTTGCTTCTAGAACTTTATTTTCTACAGAAACCACTAGCGGCAAAGTGAGATCATAAACCATATAAGAGAATCTCGCAAAGAAATGTCTGAGTCATTTTTGACCCTAAAATGAAAAGAATAAAATAAAGTTTAGTTAAAGGAGAATTAAACATATTTTAGAACTATTAAGGTGATTTATTGGTCCTGAAATATTATTGTACATTCCCAATGTGTAAGTGTAACACACTTAAATAGGGAGCGAGCTCAAATGTGGCCTAAAAATAATGTCATAATGCACATCTTAATGGTGCTTAATCTTAATGGTTCCAAAAATGCTTAATTTTCTTAAAGTTAAATTTAATTTCTTTTTCTATTTTGGGGTGAAATATGACCTAGACTGTTCTTGACAGTTATGTAAGTTTACCTGTGCCAAAAAATGTGCTGGATACTGAAGTAATTGCTTGGAAGTCTCACTCAACATTACATTACATCCTGACTCAAAGTTATATCATCACCCTTTGCTCATTCTCCCTAAAGACATCACGCCAATCAATTTACTGACGCAAGCCATTTTCACTCACAACCCCAACAAACATAACCTCACTTCCTGAATTTAATCAGCATTTTACCACAGCTCTGAATGCAGCTTATCCAATCAGAACCCTTTATATAATGTGTATAAGTTCCTGAATTTACCTCAATAAACTATGGAGATGCTAAACCTTATCCACCCTCAATCCAGCTGCCAAATAAGCAACATGTGAAGTCTAAATCTCGGAGCATACATGTTTTACTTTAGGGTAAGCTTTGGGCATTTAGCACACACAACCCTTTTGCACACTAACACACACTGTAGGCTTCTTTTCTCTGTGGGGATGTTCCAAAGACATAATGACATTTATATTGTACAAACTGTTTATTCTGTCCGCTAACTCTCACCCTACCCAAGAACCAATCAATTTTCTTTTGTGGTGACTGCTGACTGGTTCCCACAATGTAGATGTGTGACTTTTACCATCCTTGTGGGGACAGTTGGTCTCCACAATGGTGGACAAACAAGAACACACAAACATTCAGCATGCACAGCAGCAGACAGAACCAACACAGGTAGTATTCTACTGCAGGGCTGCCCACTTGAGCGTCAGTAGAGATGAATGCTTGTGTGATTGCACCCTGATGAGGGGTTACGGGCAAACGCTTCCATCTGCTCCACTCACCATGGATTCAGAATGTGCTGTAAATGTTTACTTTGGTGAACACTGGAAAGGGAGTTTGAGTGCATGTAGTGACATTTAGGATTGACACAGGTAAAATGTGTGTGTGTGTGTGTGTGTGTGCATAGGACAGGGCAGCAAATTTAGAAAATATTCATGATAATTTTGATAGAAAAACAACATTAAGCAACTTTATGAATATTGTGCTTTTAATGCACATTTTATTTGGTTTTGTTAGACTCCCTCGCCATCATAACTTAAGTGTTAAGTCGGATATTCTGATAGCATCTCTTATTAAAACTATTATCAAATCAAATAACATCAAATCGACTCAAATTCTCCATTTTAACAATTCGTTTACATCAGATAAAAAATCTCCAGAGATCTCTAAATTTTACATATATTAAAATGTTTTTAGAAAAAGTTTTATTTGTGTATTGTTCGTATATGCGCATATTATAATATAAAATGCTATTGTTCATTGAATTTGATTAGTTAATAACCATGGAAAGCCACAGCTGGAAAAGCCATAGCATGAAAAGCCATGGAAAAAAGCCATGGAAAACACCCTGTGTGTGTGTGTGTGTGTGTGTGTGTGTGTACACATGTTGCAGTAAGGATTACTTACAGTAGCATGTTCCTCTGAGTGGGTTACCAAGGTAGCGATTTTCAGAATCACATCTGCAGTACATAAAAGGAAAGAAACATTAGCGTACAAATATGTCACAGACACACCAACACTTGATCTAGCAACTGCTTTATAAACATCATCTGAACTGCAGAACTTTGTTCTACGATGTTCTGAGCTCATTCAAATAATACAATAATACCACTAACAGGATTAGTTGGTGCATGTACATATCAAACATTTTTTGGCACTAAAAACTGCTGCTGCTTTGTCTCAAAATGCACAATGAAGTCTGAGTGTTATTGGTTTGTGAGAACCATATGGGGCTCTGTGGTTGTGTTTTCATGGTGATTTCTCCATATGCCAGAGGTAGAAGATATTTTGCCACACTTGAGATGATTATAGTAGACATGTTGTCAGGTGACCCTTTCCTCTGAGGCCTGAGGAAGATGATGAGACCACACTTCTGCTCAATTCAAACTGACAAACCAAACAAAACCCTTTATGCTGCGCCAGAAGCTAAAATCTCCCGACTCTCTCAGGATCAGAGAGCCACATGCAACATGGTGTGAGACGAATATAAAATCTAATCCACAGCAAGAATTCATTTTTACTATAAGAATGGTCAACAGAGGCTGGACTGCATCTGCTTAAGTTAATGAACGCTAACAAAAGGCCTCACAAACAACAACATAGCCATCACAATCTTCATCTTATGAGTTCTGAGGATATTATGTAATAGCCAGTAATTTGATTCAGTGTCTTCATGCAATCACAACATACTTTTATCGCAACGTTCAAAGGTTACAACAAATAAAGTCAAAGCAATTTGCACAGCTGAAATTTGTAAATAATGTAACGTAAATACAATGTAAAATATCCAGTGGGTGGAGTCAGAAACTTCTCTGCTGCGGTGGAAAGGATTCTGATTGGGTCGTGGGATCGGGCATCAGTGGAACAGAAAGTCCATAGGGAAGTTTTTCTATCAAGAGCATTAGTGTAAATGAGACTGAGACAAGCTTTAATGAGCATCTCTATTAAGGGTGAGCCACAATGATAGACTAACTGACCAGTTGCTCAGCAATTCATTTTGCTGTGTTTCAGCTGTTAGGCAGTCTGCATGATAAAAATAGTTCTGTTTTTTCTGTTTAAGTACTGCTGCCACAGCCATTAACATTGGACTGGACGTCTGTGGCCTTTTTTTGAGCATCCTGCCATGTACATTGTTGTTGTTAAGATGGCGAGTCAAGTTAAAAATAGCCCAACTTTTAAACAAAAAGCCTTGAGACCAATGTAGTTCTGTTCCATTACAATATGCTCCATTTAACTATGTTCCAACACCTTTTACGTAAGAAACATGTACAATCCAGTTTAGGTTAACCTGATACTAGCCAAATTATACATGGCTTTCTTAAGAATGAACAGTCACTCAGCCCTCAGCCAAACAACTGACTAGATGAAAATATATACTTTGTGTATGAAGAACAGTGGTATGTCTGGTTCAGTTTAAAACACTCATTATCACCATGTAAACACTGAGTGTTTATTATTCACCTCATGTTACAGAACTCAAGTGTGTACATTCAGAGCTCAATAAATACACAGACGGTGGATGAACCAGCAGGACAAACACGCCTGATAAATCACAAAAATTGTCCTTTGAAGTGGAGAAAAGTTTGACAGGGCTGACGGCCTGAAAAAGGTTTTCTGCAACAGACAGACAGAAAGACAGAGAGACAGAATGAAAAGAAAGTTTGTTCTGAACAGATTGACTTAAAAAAAAAGAGAGGACTGTGAAAGAGAGAGAGAAAAGAAAGTTTCAATAGTTCACAAAAGTTTTAATAACACACTTTTATTCCAGGTGAAACATGTTTTAAGCAGACTGTTCACCATACAAAGTGGGACTTACATGCTGTGCCTCACTTAACAAAATGTTTCTTTATAGTTAAGATAGTTCTAACTCTTAACTTCAGCTTGCATTTATAACTATTTGCCTCTTGGCATTGAACCACGCAACGCACTGCTGTCTGTTTTCCACCATTTCCCTGTTGTGCGCTCTTTACAAATGATAAATGTCTCCTGAATCTTAAATGTGTGAGGGAATGTTGTCATGTTGAAAGGAATGAAGCACTCGTGTGGAGTGGCAGCAGTCAGTCGGGAATCACAGATTAAAGCCACGGCACCCAATCCAACACAATATGAGGCAAAGAGAGAAACGGGAGAGCCTGAAAGAGCCAAAGTCTGACAGAAAATGAAACCAGTAGGTGTTAGTCAGTGGGACAGTCCTCTGGTCATCGGTCTGCTGCTGCTGTTTGTAGTTTGAAAAGAAAGATATAAGAGAAACAGGTGATAGACAGGAGGGGAAACGCAGTTTACGCAAAGCTAATCGCCTTCTCTCTTTCCTTGCAGCCAAGCAGAGGATCTCACTCTGACTAAATAAACTGAACGTGTGTGGCGCCTGCTTGCGGGAGACTGAATTAGCAGATAAATCCACTGAGTGTCACATTGCACACAGAGACAGCTCTGTGTGTGTGTTCTAGATCTGTCTTTCAAAAGGGTTTAACTGTTCTCACTTGGGTTCTCCTTAGGGGGTGCCTGTCTAATTAAATAGTGGCTTCCTCTTTTACCTAAAGCACATAATCACACACACACACACACACACACAAGTACATACCACACACACAATTATATAAAAGGAATAATAAAGCAGTATAATTTTTGCACTCATTGCAAATTTGCATTGATAATGTGGTTTCCCAGATCGTACCTCAATATTTCAATTACTCTACACAAAAATGAAGAGAAAAAGCAAAGGATTCAAGGGACAGCTGAATAAAAAACTAATAATGATAGTAAAAATCTTGTCTCTGTTTCATCACATGGTAGTAATTTTAACAGCCACTTGCTCTGACCAAGTACTGCTTTTCATTGAAAATCACATACATACAGACATACTTAACTTGTAACTAAAAAGGCCTAAAACATCAATGTAATAAGGTCCAAATAAACATGCCACCAATTTGCATTTGGCAACCCCAGTACACCTAACTACTATGTATATGACTGTATTGCACCCATAGAATAATATAATAGCCAAGGAGTACATATGCTGGCAGAAACATTAAACCTAATGAATTGACCTGAAGTGATGTTTAATGAAAATTAACCTAGTAAATGTTTTTTATTATGCAGTAACCAATTCAGAAAAGCAATAAATGCAATTCAGTGCCTCAAGGCTATACTGTAAATATGAAGAGGTTGCAATGATATGAATATTGAAAATGGTGCAGTGCACTAAATTGACTCTAAAACATCATTGAGTCTAACTAAAATATTTAGAACAAAGCAACTTGAACCTAATTAACGACCCACAGCAACATCGTAGATGCACTCTGTAATTACCCATCTACACTTTCTCTTTTCCCTGATTGGCCACATTCTTAAATCCATCCAGATCAGCAGCATCCAGCTCAGAGGAAGTGCTTGATGGACTGCTCCAACAGCGGTACCTCTCCATTCTCTACCAGCATCTCTCTTCTGTGCTCATTAAAAAAAAACAGACTACAACAGTCCATGAGCCACCTGCTATCTCTTTCCTTCATGTTGTCTTGTCTTCATGTGTCCCCCTATGTCTTTTTCTTGATCTGCCCTTATTTTCTCACACACAAACATATGCAGTCTCTGAGTCTCTCCTGTCCTGATGCTTTTAGGTATAGAGCAACACACACAAAAGACCCAGAAACAGACCTTGTTGTTTATTGTCTAACAGGTTTAGAAGTTATCACTTTGTTTATCCTTAATCCTGCATATTTATAACACCAAGTTTTCCTTCCTGTTTTCCAGATGTTTCTGGAGTGAAAAAGCCCTAGTAATCTCACTTACATCTTCTATAGAGATTCTAAAGAGATTATATTTCACGCTGTGCTAAGATTTGCTAAGACCCCAAAATCAGCAACCAAGTCATTGAAATCAAAAGATTTCAATGTAAACTCAAACATTTCTTATTAATTCTTCCAATATCAAAATATCTATGCGCTATCCACATTTATTTTATAGCTCTAAACTCTTATTGTAGGCACAGACTCACTTAACAATTGTTTTGTTTCATTGTTTTATATCTTTTTTGTTTCCTTAATAATAATTTTTTTGTTCCCTAATAATTTCAAGAAAAACATCTTCATATTCAAACAAAACATAACTGAGAACTACAACAGGACTTGAGTTACACCACATGGCCAAAAGTATGTGGACAGCAACACCTCCCACATATGTGCTTGTTAAATTGTCACTATTGATAGGAAGCTGTTGTTCCCTTAGCTGCTATAACTCTTCTAGTTTTCTTTGAAACCTTTCCAGGAGATGTTTGAACATGGCAGCTTGTATCTGCTTCCATTCATACATAAGAGCAACCACGAGGTCAGCCACTGATGTTGGATGATGGAACCTGGCTTGCAGATGGCATTCCAATTCATCCCAGTGGGATGTGAGATGTTTCATGGGGTTCAGGTCTGGGCTTTTATGCTTCTCACATCAAACTCAGTAAATCATTTCTTCATGACAACACTCTGTGTACCCCAACAGGAAAGGTTTGCCTCATTCAAGGGAAATGCATACTTAATTTTATGCACCATTTTAGTAGGGTGTAGCTGAAGTAGTCAACCCATTAATTGCAAGGTGTCCACAGCTTTGGCCATATAGTATATGAAAAATCACCCTCTGAGCAAATAAAGCTTTCCTATGGGGGGAGGCTTCCATATAAGCACCGATGTTAACAGTGTTCACCCATTAAACACTATCAATATTACATGAAATCAAATATGATGTATGTTTCAGTGTGTGGTGCATTGCATTAATCTTTATAGTTCTGTAATATAACTGCAACAGGCATGATATCAGCATGAAGACAAAAGCAAAGTCCCTTAAAACACATTTATTTCACTGAACACACACACACCAGAAAATAAAATGAGGCATAAATAAACATGCAGATCCAGAACTTTAGCTATAAAGATCCAGACAAATAAACCTAAACAGAAACATACATATTTTCATATTCATTTACAATGCTACATACGAAATAATCACATACATTAGAAGTGGCAGTACCACATAATCAGTTTGTGTAGACAACATGCAATGTGATAATAAAGTAATTCATATTTAGATCATTTAATCATATGGAAATCACATGAACGTCATAAGGAAAAACAAATGAAACTGTCTTTAGCTGAAAGCCATGTGATTCAGCAAATCAGACAACAATCTGTGTGTCTCAAACACATATTTCGCCATGTCTGAGGCTGAGTCACTGTCTTTAATCACTTTAGCTGTTCCCATGGTGATGTATCAGGTATATCAGAGTAGTAGCTGCTTAACTTTGTTGGTGACTTTATATTAACATAAAATGTAAATACCTATGATGTATAATTTGCAGATGTTGATGTTGAATTTGCAGCATGAATTTCTGTTTTCTTGGCCATGGTAGTTGGTAATGGTTTAGTGCTGGTCTAGTTGGTAGACCAGTGTAGCCATCAATAAAACCTAGTGAAGCCAGTCAATCAACATGGCTGTCTGTTATGCTATGGTCAGTATGGTGGTCTTATCAGTGCCAAAATGCCATATGTTCTTATTGGGCATTATGATTGGGACTTACAACGCCATACTGATATTTTTACATAAGCGCCAACTGAACAAACTAAAGTCTACAGTGGCAAGGAATGAAAAAGTTTTTCGTGTTAGTAGGTGTTCATGTTAGTAGAGAACTTTGGCTAAACATGGGTCGGTTAGGCAGGCTAGTTCTCCTCTGCCTATACATTAAATACAAAAAAATTAAAAAAATGTTGCATATACAAAAAAAAAAAATCTATCTACGCTAGCTGAATATATATTTTTGTTATAATTAACAGTCACAACAGTCACATCACGTATGTTTAGTGAATGCACTGCCTATATGCCAGTGTCTACCACACCCCTTCAGAAGCAAAGCCACTTCGAGCAGCACCAACAAAAAGTCAAATCTGTCTGTGCAATTTCGGCATGCGTTTGAAGTTATTTAGCTTGTGTCTCATCTAACTTTGAACCCATGGGTCATCTGAGTTATATTTTGAAAAAGGATTGAGGGTGTGTGGCAAAAAAAGAGAGAGAAACTTTTGAGAACTATGCTTAAGTCCTGGGGAACTCATTACTGCATAATACATTATCAGTGCCAATGGCAAATACATCCACAAAGTGCTCTGTCTTTATGGGCCTCAGTATGTGCACACACAGGGCATAGTGTCGGCCCCAACAGTGCTATTTAAGCCACTGATAACCTCCCTTTGCCACTGAGAAGAGGGGCCCGCTGACACAGCACAGCAGAGGTTGCCATTAAAATTAATGTCCTGGGATTAGAAGAGCACTTTAGAAGAAAATTAATAACAGCGCACTTAAGAGAGGGTTAAATTTATGAATAAAATGTGGTGTGATGCTAATAAGGGGCTTGATATGATAAAACTTCTGTTTAGAAGAGCTGATGTCCATCACTTTTAACTGACGGGCCAATAGCTGGATGCTGATGATGGGTAATACAGACATACTCACAACTGGCACTGCTCTCCTTTCACCCCTTTTGTGGTACAGTAGCATTTCCCTGAGCTGGAGTGGCAGACGTTAGCATGGTTGTTACATCTGCAAGCTGGAGAGGAGATTAAACAGACATTAAAAGAAAGGAGAGAATTTAAAGGAATAGTTCAACCTTAGGGGCAGTTGTGGTCTACTGGTTAAGGAGTCGGGCTTGTAATCAGTAGGT
>JAZGTK010017453.1:0-12270 GCA_036877625.1 Ambastaia sidthimunki
TGGCATCGTCTATCGGCCCAACCCTACACCCTAGCAACCAACATGAATTAGCCATATCTTAGCACCAGAACATCACAGAGACATGTGAGTTGGCTCTTGTGATTCAGACACACACCCTTCTATTAGTTTTACTCTGTTAACTGTCTAGCGACACCCTAGCAATCATTTACTGTACCTTAGCAAACATGTAATGAAATGAATAAGCCAAATTTTTGCATTAGAACATTTTCGATACGTGTGGGTGAGCAACTTCTTGGCCTCACCCTAACAACCATTTAGAGCACCCTAGCAACCTGATAATATTAGAAATAAGCAATACTTTAATATATCCATCATGGTAAATCATGCTAACATCATGTTAATCATGTTTGTGTCATGCTAAACATGATGTCATCATGTTAATTCATGTTAACATCATGCTAACATTATGTAAAACCATGTTAGCATAATGCTAAATAATGCTAGCATCATGCTACGTTTTGTTAGCATCATGACAGCACCATGTTGAATCATGATAGCCTCATGTTATAACATAATAAAATATGTTAGCATTATGTAAAATCAAATTGGCATTATGTTAAAACATGTTAACATCATTGAAACATCATTGCCTGTGTTTAGCCACGTCATGGATGCACAGCCTTTGATGCAGAGACTTTGACATTCAACTATAAGTGAAACATTAAGGTTACCCCTACATGCTCGATTATACTGTTAATTGTGTGTTATTATTTGCAATTAGCAATGTTTTCCCTGCTGTCCCTATCACAGACCTGCCAGTTTTGGTCATGACCTTCCAATTGAGAACAACTGTTCTAGCGCATGTAAACACCATATATGTGAAACTTTTCATCAGTTCTCAGCATCCATTCTTCATTTCAGTTAATTAGAACAAAAGCATTTTTATGGTTCATTGATTTTACTTTTAAGCTTTGATGTCCCCTCATTATTCATTTTAAAGCTTATTATTATTATTAGTGGTGCTTGTGAAGCAAAGCATCACTATTACTATTTTGCATACTACTTCTTCTCTAGACAAAACTTTGGTACCTAACTTGTCTCACACCGTTTGTCATAGACCCATGAATGAGGTGTCAAATCAAACAGCTTATTGAGAAGAGGTGTGCTATGACTCTTATAAGCAATCGGGTGTACAATGTTTTTCGGGCATAAAAAAGTGGACGAAAAATTCAATAGACTTAACATTGGGCTGAATTTTGTAAAGTCATAGTTCTGCATCAGAATGTTGTAGAGGTGGGCTCGTATCGCTCGGCCTAGCAATCAGCAACAAATGGTGACCCATGCAATAGCAACCATATAGAGCATGCTAGCAACTTACATGAATTAGCTATATCTCTGCACAAGAAGATCATAGAGATGTTGTATAAAACGGATGTTGGATGCTAAAGCGTGCTAAATTCATGCTAGATTGTGTTAAACTTGTTATCATTGTAATATAAAGTCAGATCTAAAGTATGTCATTACATACATTACATACACTTTTCAGGCCAGGCTTTGTCAAGCCAACAAAAAGTTTGTTCTCAAGCTTTACTATTTAGTTATGTTTGCTTTTATTTTTTATTAAATAAATTTTATTTTATATCATCATTTATCATCTGCTCGACTGGAGCGTTTGCTAAGCTACACTGGTATTGCTCTGTGAGAGCTAATTAGACTATCCAAGCTGTTCTGCCTCCGTGCCAATGAGAGTTTGCGATGGCTTGGATGTTTCTGGAAGATGCGCGTGTGTTTCTGTATTGTCACTGCACAACAACAAAAAATAGGGTGAAACAAAGAATAGTATAAAGAATTATATATATATATATATATATATATTATATTATATTACAGTGTAGTATGCAACATGGAACAGGAATCATTTTCAAGTATACACAGAATGAAATGTAGTAACAAAATCCCTTCCCTGTGGTAGTTAACTCTACATACGTGAGATTCTTTAGGCTCTACTGCAGTTCAGCACATAATAACATTTGTCTTTCATTTCTGTGTGTACTGTCTAGAGTTGGGCAGTGTGATCCATGTCAAGATATTTTAGACCACCATAATAATGTATGTATGTAATGTAATGTATGTCACAATGTGGTCATTTGTATATGGAATTAAATTTAAAAAAGCTTTATATATTACATAACCGTGCAGTACAGTGTATTTTCTATACCTCAGATAATTGAATACTTTAGTATACTTTGCTTTGATGGACACAAACCAAAGAATTGAAGATTATTTATGACAAATGAATGATATGTCTGGCAACCTTTCAATTACATAACGCTTGACTAAAAAACAAGCAACTGAGACTGCAAATCAATTGAATTCTGCATTATCGTGGCAAGTTACCAACACCCCTTGACATGTTTGGGACACAACCAACTCTATATTTTAAAGCACCATAAAATCAAAATAAGCTATTCTTATTTTTTTATGGATTACTGCAGTGTTTATGATAAATGATTTATCACTGTGTATGTCATTGTTTTTATTAATTCATGTGCCCTCGTTAATCCTTAATTAAAATATGAAAATCTGTACTTCCCCCCTGGAATGGCAGACTGGCATAGCTACAGCTGTTAACCACTTCCTTTTGAAGGTTAGGCTTCTGCAAGCCTTGACACCTCTACTTTTCCATAGCCAGTCAGTTTTTTTCCCAGGGAAAAAAAGCCACGTTCTCCCTTTTCTGTTTCACTTTAAATTACGTCAGAACACTGAAGTTGGTTAAACTTCTCACATGGACTTTAGCATTTTTCTTCCTCACCTCACAGACATAAATAAAATAAAGCTGTCCTGCCCACTGTCAGCCATAGAAACATACCGAATACATAATATACAGTATAATGAAATTTCTATTGTCATACGTGGCACTGGCTGATTGGTCTGTCATCTATTGAAAATGAGTTGTTGGACTGACAAATTGGACTGGGTGGGGTTTAAAAGACCAGTTTTTATCTTGATTGGAGGTGAACCTCCTGGTACCTACTGTTTCATTATAAATGCAGTATAATGGATTGCAGCGGGCTCACTGAATTATTGACTGTTCTCCATGTCTGTGTGGTCCTTCTCATGGGAACAGTGAAGGAGAAGCAGAAAGAGAAAGCACAAGAGGAACGTTTGCTTTGAGCCACAGCAACCGAAGCAAAGCACTGCATGTGCGAGTGCTCTGGGTTTGTGCAAGGGAATACTTGTGTGTTTCCATCTGAGAAAGAAGAAAAAGAAGTAGCATGTGTGTGTGTTTGTATCACTCCCTGCGAGCGGAAATCTATTTATAACCTCATCTCTACCTAAGATGGCAAGTCCATGCCTCCAAAAATCTGTCCTGTCATTTAAGATGAGCTAAGAGAACATCAGCGGAAAGCTTGACATTTTGAAGCAGTGCATTCCTACATCATATGTACTACATTGCCTGCAATGACTTTGATCCTGAGGTGTATTAGTCTGAAGAATGGTTTGAGCATATGCCAAGCTTGATTAGTCTCTAAAGACTTAGTATATGGGAAATATTCAAGACCCTCATTGTATAAACAGACCTTTGCCATATACAGACAGCTTTTTTCTTGCTATTTTCCCAAAGGGCACAAGGCTTTTCTAATGCACTGCCATTTCTTTCAGTCAATTAGTTGTGATGATAATGTTGTACTATGGTGGATGTCATTGGCCGACAATCAGCAAAGAGCCATTGTCTCTGAATACTATGAGTGAGCCTTTATACATAAACTCTCACACCTCATTAGTTTTTGATTTTGGATGTATTATAAACATATACACTTATAGTATAGACAGTAGTTGATTCCACAAGGCAGTAGTTTTAAAGACCTTAAAGATAAAACTGACCATAGAAGGAAATGATTAACAGAGATGAAACGTTTACGTTAATGTCCTCAGTAGCACTTCTTGCGGCAATACTAAAAATGCAACTCACGCTGTTGTTGCATTCTGCAGTCTGGCATATTTAGGAGAACAAAATCAAATCGCATAATGCTAAGCTAAATAGCTACAAGATGCATGTTTAGAAATTAAGCTTATTAAAACCATCTGATTTTACTATTTGACAGTACCAAAGGCCCACTTTTTACACATTTTTACACATTAATCCCATTCTGTTGCATTGCGTCTAGTTGTTTTCAAACATTAAAGCACGTCCCAAACATTAAACATTTTTCTTTGTTACTAAAATGAGTATTGCTTCTGTGAGTCATGTTTACACACTGCTTTCTGAATGTATATTTATGAGTCCATTCTTGAACATTTCAGGAAGTCCTGCATGGATGCATCGTGTAATTGAGTCTAGATGCGATAGCAAATCAGACTGGCAGGAAAAATGCATATAAAAAAATCATGTATGGAGAACTAATCTTCTGCGTTTTGACTTATGAAGTAAGCAATGAGAAAGAGTCAGGAGGAGCTGTCTCTGCAAAAGGCTGTGATGTGTTTCAGTGAGATTGAAGCACGACAGTGTTGATGATGAAACATAAAGAATGGTGCTAATGGATGCTTTGTAAATATCTTTGACTCATTGGAAATCAAAGCTGTATGAGGCAAATACACTGTCATAATCTCAACACTTTGAAAGGTCCTGTGTTGATTTTATTGACTGATGTCAATCAATGTCTCTCAATGTCTTCAGATGGCACATCTACAGATCACCCAGATCCTCATCACCGACAGTCTCACTGTATTGTATGTCAAAATTACATGCTATGATCAGATTGTGCCATTGCTATACCACTTCTATGAGTTTTTATCAATATGCCAGGAAACATAGCTGTGTTTAAAAGTTACCAGTTAAAACTATAAACATCCGTGAGGAGGAACTAATTAGATTAATCTTAAAATCAAAAATCTTCAAAAGGTATTTAGAGTTGATGCACTTGCCAGCAAATAAAGTAGATTTTCACAAAAAGAACTGAATTTTCTGATTTGTTTTCTGAGGTATGTATATTGAAATCAGTACTTATTTTAAATTAAAATTAATGTATAATCACAAATGCAGCCTGCAGCTATATTATCTTTTGTTATTATTATCTTCAATGCATTGGCGTGTTATTTACAATGATATTAGTGTTGTTATACTACAACACTGTAAGTGAAGTGAAAGTGAAATATTTTGCTACTGTAATAAGGAATCATTACTATAGTGCAGGTTTAAAAACAAATGGTGCTGATATTTGTCCAGATTTGAGTGGTTGTAAATAGGGTGTAAATATTGCATTGTGCTGTTTTGTGTGAATGTGTCTTTTGTGTAAAATGGTCTATTCTGCCTCCTTCAGCTTTTTAAACACAGTGGTGGGCATAAAAAAGACCTCAGGCAGCACTTAAGCCTGTGTTGATATTACATTCCAATAGGGCATCTTTGGAATTTTATTTATTTATACCAGATCCCTAAATATTATTTCATATTAATGCCTACTGATTCTGCATTATAAATTGAGTGATGAAAATGGCAAGTGTTTTTGTTAATTGCCCTGCTTAGAGAAAAGCATAATAGAAAAAGTAAAATAGCATTCAATGTAGTGAAAGCATAATAAAAATAGTCCATATAATTTGTGAACTACATTTGTGCTAACTCTTCTGAAGTGAAATGATAACCTTGTAAGGAAAACACATTAATATACATTACACATTAATCAAAATTCACTATAAATCTTAACATATCCTAAAATATGTTAGGACAAACACTAATGTATAAAAGTTTTTTTTCCAATTAATGATGCAGACCCACAATGATTGATATATATACTGTATACACACACACACACACATATATAATATAATTACCACAGTAGTATTCTCTATCACATAATGTTTACAGAAGATAATAAAAAGCTATTATGTCCCAGTCATAAGAGGCTGTTAAGATGTAGCTGACCAGCTGACATGGTAGAAAGGCTAAAACATTCACTGATTTATTTATGATCATAGCGTTGCTGGATGGATCAAAAGAGGGCAGAGGATCCCTGAAGGTGTGCTGTCACACACACTGTCATGCTCTAATAAAAATATATGCTCATGCAGGCACATCAGACCATATAGCAGAGAGGTTGAGCACTGCTGTCTTGAATTGAAGAATGATCTTACACTGTAGCTCTGCTTTTTCTGACCATGTGCTACATACACTTACTCTACAATCCTGAAATTTAGAGCACGTATTCAGGTTTCAAAATATATGGAAACATTTATTAAGTCTTAATGTTATTAATTTCTCCTATTTACACAGGACTGTGTGCAAGCATACTTTTTGTCAGCACATATAAAAATGTGAAAATATTTACAAAATGTAAAAAAACATGTAAAAAAAGGTTTACAAAATGTTTTGTGTTGATCTCCATTTTTAACAGCATTTCTCTGAAATCACTTCCTGCACGTTTCAGTTTTTCATCAAGTTCTAATAATACATGTGTATCACAAATGATTTCTATTATTCTCAGTGGTTATTATAATTAGAACTGTAATATAGTATTTCTTTATTGTATCAAAAACAATAATTTACTTTTTTCCAATAAGCATAAATTATGTACATAAGATATAAAAGTGTTTTTATGAATATTACGTAACTGTTTTCTGTGTTATATTAAGTTGTTTTTTTGCATAACAATGAGAAATGCTAGCATAAGAAGTGTTTATTTTGTTGAAGTGTTTTCTTTTGATTTTGCTGTGAATATGACCTACACATATGACCCAGTTTCTCACAGGTCTCGTCAGATTCATTAGTTTGCTTTATAACCCAAGACAGCAATTTGCTTTTATAATGTGCAATGCTAGGTGGTTTATCTCTTATGTTTAATTAAAAACATATCAATATTTGAGCATCACATAAAACTGTTACATAGCCTCAATTTAAGAATATGGCATTTGAGGGCTGGTAATCTTCTTGAAGTCAACTAAAGCTATCAATCTAAAATAGAGGAAAATATAATTGAGTAAGAAACAACAGAAATGCATAATTAGAATGTTGCCTTTAAGGCCTGCTCTCATAAAGCCCTTCCTTCTAAAATGAAGGTGGCAAAAATGACTAATTTAAACATTTCTGAGATCTCAGTATGTAGCCCATGTTGAAAACCTCACTGTATTTCCTTCTCACATCACTTGCAGAATATTTATAGCACAGTGTTATCTTGGTGTTCTTTTTCTTGTGATTTGTTCAGACCTACTTCACAGTAATACAACTTATTTCTGTTTCTGAAGCACAGCACACTAAAAGCTGAGTTTACTTCAGCTCTCAAAAGATCACAAAATTGTGTTTTTGCTTGGTTACAGCTCAGTAAAATGTATTTATTATGTGTTGCACGCATCAGCCTATATGAATTTAATGAATGAATGAATGTAAACTGTAGTACAAGTAGTTTATAAATTTACAAAAAACATAGTATAATACAATTTGGTGCGGATTTTCCAGAGGATGTTGGTAGAACCTATAATTCTGGATATACTGTTAGTAATTGTTAGTAATTTATACACACACACCTGAATGTTTGAAGGATGTCATTGTGGTACTGAAGTTAATTTTAATATTTAGAAGTAAATATTAATCATTTTACTTATTTATGTGTGTTAACTTATAAATCTTAAAACTGTCACATTTACTGGTGAAGTCTAGTTCTAAAACAGAATTCTTTCTTTTTCAGTGTAAACCGATTCTAGGTCATGGATTTGTGTTGGATAAATACAAGTGCCAATGCAAATCAGGTTTTTACCACCCAGACCAAGTGGCACTCAATGGCTTCCCAAGTAAGTATTAAACAATCATGATTTTGGGTTGTTTAAATAGTTGTTTTTACTGTGAACTAAATTTTTTTTTTACCATCTTTACTTTAGACTTTTATTGTATTGTAATTCATTTTATAATTAGCAATAACACTGATGAGTTGCAAGCATTAAACAAATTTAAATAAAAGAATTAAGTGTAACTTTCACATTTTCAGAATATAAGTGATGCCTACCCAAGCAAAACTTGTCACCACTGCCATGTAGTTGCTAGGTGTTCAGAGTGGTTATATACATGTTACTTGTTCCAACATGTTCCACCCAGCCTCTGTAATATTCTGACCTCTAAGTATGGGTTGGGGTTCCTAAGTCTGTGCAATTTTTCAAAATGCACTGCTTTATGGCTGAATAGGTATGCTATAGTAACATCTATTGCACTGAATTTAATTGTCCTTTTTCAGACACAAAGACACAATCTTTGATTTATGTACATTCAGATAACTGAGTGATCTTAAAATGCTAAAAATCAGAAGACAACATTTATACCCATGTAATGTGGAGCATTCTTGTTGCCAGGAGCAACCCTCACTCAACAGCCCTTACTCTTAAAGATACACACAACAATTAACGTATGTAAAAATGTGTCTACACTGAAATGCGTCTTGTAAGTTAAATTACGTAAGCATGGTAGAGTATTGGCTAATTTACACAAAAGGCAAATGACAAACTCTTCTGCTCTGCAGACAATTTTTATCTTATTTCATATTTAATAGGCCAGGGCTTTCATGTATGTTTTAAAAGCCGTGGGACTCTTTGGAAATCATACATACAGAGTTTATCAAATTATGCTGTGTATCAGTGGTTTGTAAATTAGCCCATGCAATTGTACAGCCATATCTGCAGTATTTCCTATTTGTAATTGTTTCTGTGTTCTGTATTAAGCATTTTAAATGGATTATAATTATGCTTTGCATCAGTTTTACCTGACTGCACAACCTCAGGAGAAATTACTTTGGACAGAATCAGCTTAGGAAGTTTTATCCACCTTAGTAGAAACTAACACAGGTCAGTAAAAGCATTTTAGGTATCTTAAAGTAGGATCTCTTTTAAAAAACAGAACTATGAGAATCAAATGTGTGTCTTAGTGCAAACTGGCAATTCTCACAGTTGTTTTCACAATCATTGAAAGTTCAACATGCTAACTGTCATATGTCTGCCTGTTGTGTCCTGTGTTTTATTTTGTAATTGTGTATGTTGTCACTTCCTGTTGTGGTTTTATTTCAGTCTTTAGTTCCCTTTCAGTCTCGTATGGGGTCTCGCTTGGGAGCCCAATTACCTCAGAGTAGCAAGAAAAACGCACCAATGAACATTGGCCTAAGCGGAAAGAGCCAATGAATATTGGGCAAAGAAGAAATTGCGAGCCGAGCCACTCCTATCCGGCATGTGGATATATAAAGCTGTCCGCTGCTTACTTTCATTCAGACATTTTCTGCAGCAGAGCGTTTTGTAAGCTGTCGATCATTCTTTGAGATTAAAGAAAACTACTGAAGAGAATTACTTCTGTTGGAACAGAAGGCGCATTCAACAGTTCTTTGCCCTGTTCCTTACACTTCTTAAAACCCCTCTGCTGCCACCCTTTCCACCATCTCGACTAAACACTGTAAGGTGACGGATTTGGTTAGCACTCTGGGAGACCTGAGCGTGACTGTGGAGACACCCGGGCCGGGTCAGTCCCCAGTTAACCCCAGCGGACCTCTCCAGTTGTCAGGTGACGGCTTGGCTCCTCCTGGGGAGCCTGCTGTCACATTTGGCATTCCAGATGAGAATCGGATGTCAATATACATTTGAGAGTGGGTTTCTGTCCTCTGAAGAGGAAGACGAGGCAGGGCTTCCCCCTTCAGAGCGATGTCCAGATTGTCCAGAAGCAGACAGAGGCCATCAGACACATCCTCCCTCGGTGTGACCCTGCTACCACCATCCTGTCGTAGCCTGGCCCTCAGTCTGCTCATTGTCAAGGGTCTGCTCCTGTGGCCTCTGGCTCTCCCACAGATTGATGGCATCTCCTGACTCTTACATAGAGCCGGCCACAAGAAGACGACACCCGTCTTCTAGGTCCCTGATATGCCCTCCAAAAGGATTCAAGTGATTCTGGGATGGGTGGCACTATTCCTTTCCAAGAGGTGGTGACTGCACTGTTAAGGGAAATGGGTGTTCACATTCTCAATGACTGGCTCATTCTGACCCACTCTCGGGAGCAATTGTGTGAACACAAGGACCTGATGCTCAGGCAGGTGCTCAGCCATCTCAGGCTTCGGGTAACTGAGAAAAGAGCAAGCTCTCCCCAACACGGTATGAGAAAAGAGACTCTGTCAGTATGGTGGCGCACCTCTCAGACAAGCATGCACAGTCACTGCTGGGCTCCTGGGTGGAACCTTGATGCCTGTGGCACATCAGTTGCCTCGAGTTGTTGGCAGTGTTCTGTTTAAGGTAGATTATAAAGGCAGGGAAGCAGTGGTAGAGAAGCACACCCAGGCCTGCCCATACCTGCATCCCTAACCCATAACATGGATCAACTTGTGGTGCTTTCCATAGGGACCCCATATGTCAGTACTTTGACATATTGTCAAACGTGACTAATTGAAAGAGTATGTCTCAGTTACGTATGTAACCCTTGTTTCCTGAAGGAGGGATTGGAGACATTACATCTCGCCTACCACTCAATCCACTGCTGAATGGCTGGGACCACATCTCGATACCTCAGCACAAACCTGAATGAAAATGCGGCTGGCCTTATATACCCAAATGCTGGGTAGGAGTGTCTTAGCTTGCAACTCCTTTGCCCAGTGCCCATTGGCTTTTTTCTCTTGACCAATGTTCATTGTATTAAGAACATTCACGTTCTTACTACTCAAAGGTGATTAGGAGACCCCATACATTAGTTTGCTGATGTAATATCTCAGTTACTTGAAGGGTTACATACATAACCAAGATGTTCTGTCCATGTAGCCCCAGCCTGGTTGTTCTCACCTGTGTCTTGTTTTTCCTGATTAGTTTGTTTGTTTTTATCCTGGTGTTTCCCTGGTTCTTGGTTGGTTATTGTTTTTTTGTTTTGCTGTTTGTTCCCAGTCGTGTCTGTGCTCCTTGTATCTTTTTCTCTTTTGGATTAAACATCACTAAACTGCACTTGGATTCAGCTTCCTTGTGTTTTTTGGATTCAGCTTCCAAGCATTATATCAACCACCCAGAGATGTTAAAAACAGTAGTAGTACAGTTTTTTTAAATTACATGTGTTCACTTAATACTGATATTACGATAAAAAGAAATCAAACTAATATTGAAATAATATAATAATATAGAACAATTATAAACTGCATTGCTGAAATTATCCAAAACATCCAGAGATCGGGGTTTATATCAGATTTTGATAAATCCCACAGTCATAAGTTGTGTCCCAAACAATGTACTAAACACTATGCGCTTAAACTATGTACTGTGTACTCTACCATCTAGTGTATGAATTTTAGAAAAGTAGTGTCGTCCCAAATTAATGATAACAATTTTTTACTAACCGAAAGTGGTTTTCCAAACAAGATCAAATGACATCAGGTGCATAAAACATTGTGAATCGATTTTAAAATCAAATTGTACATCGCACTTTTGATATCAGTGAAATGTAATTGTCTCCATAGGCACATAGTAAGCTGCTTTGTGGCCTATAGTTGAATATTTTCAGCCGCATTGTCTGATAGCTTCTCCTATCTGTTGAGTTTTCAGCGTCCCACACATTATTTATTTTGTTAAATAAGTGCATTATCCGGGTACTTAAAGTGCACTTCTTCCTGGAATTTTCAATGTGAACACACTTTTTATACTACACTCACACAATTTATACTACAAAATGTCTTAGAATTTTGTAGTATAATGCATAAATGTGTCATTTGGGACGTAACTATAGACATATAGCAGTCTACAGTACATCCATATGAAAAGTTATGTCATAGTCTGGTTGCCATCCACCTGTTGTTAGAGTCAGATCGGGACTCATACAGTGAGGAATTCTTGGAAGTTCCTGGGAGGTGTCTTCCATGCCGAGAGGGATGTCAGTCCTGCAGGGATGAAACACCATGTCTAGCTCAAGAAGACACTGCGCTTCGACTAGCCATGGTCTCCTTTCAGAGTTTCTGTATGCTCCTAGACTTCATCAGCATGCTGGTTGTCTACCACTTTCGCCGCAACAAGGTAACTTCTTGCTACTTACTGTATCTTGTCTGGAAAAGTTTTGTGATGATGTTGCCCCACATTTAATAATAATAATAATAATAATAAAAACAATAATAATAATAACTAGACTAGGTACATACTACAAAGACAGTACGTAAGATGTATGTAATCGGGCTAAAAAAACAAAAAGTTATTGTTGATCAGATTTTAGTAAGTCATGGTGCAACAAAGAAAAGAAATCCAAGGCACAACATCACTGTTCACATTAATAAATCTATTAAAAAAATATTGAAAGCAATTCATTGTAATGATTCCTAGGTTAAACCTGTATAT